>SFCI01000313.1:0-25567 GCA_004681135.1 Hericium alpestre | reverse complement strand
GAGATTGAAGGACGACATTCCGTTCAACCCGTACAACCCCGACACCTTCTACCTCCGCAAGAGCGCGACCGGTTACACGGATTACCCTTTCGCATTGAGCAACTGACGCCAGGAGTTGCGCCATAGTAGATTGTGATACTGGACTGGGAATGGTAGACGTTGTAGAATCTAAATTATACCCATGAACTCACTGTCTAGTCTTATTGTTTCCGCTGGGCATCCGTTAGAGGTTAGAGCTGCTGTGGACCCATGCACAAGGTTCGCCATGGTACGCGTGCGTTCAATTTGAAACGAAGATACTGGCATCTTCGGAGACGGAGCCAGATGGCCTACTGCTCAACGTGGGTTCCGGAAAGTATACATACGATATACTGTACATGCAGTGCTAACTCTTCAATGGACACAACTTTACACACAAATGGAGGACAGAGCGCACAGAGATCCGTCTTCAAGACAAAGTTCCATGTGGACCTCACTCAGAACAGATAGGTATAAATCCTAAGTGCAGCGGCGCCGACGAGCCCGACGATAGCCAGGCGGCGCAGCACCGACCCGGCTGTCTGCCGCCCTGCGCGAGTTCCCGCAGCGTCTATGGCGGCGATGTCCTCATTGGTCAACTCTGTCGTTCAGCTCAGCATACAGCAACAGATGCAGGTCAGACGCGACGTACTGATGTCGCCTGCGGCCAGGTATCCTTCGAGACGAGATTTCTTCGAGCTCGTGCTGAGAAAGGGTGTCGAATCAAACCATCAGTCAAGCATGAGATGAAGTCGACTTACGTGACAACCACGACGCCCTTTGCCTTGACCCAGGCAAACATAACCTGGTCGGCCGTCGCATCCAGTCGCTTTGCAATGGCATTCAGCGGCTCGTCAAGAGGACCACCGGGTTGACGTGTGATTGGGCTAGGATGAGAGAGTATTTCAGGACGCTCAATTGACATAGAAGAAGCGTTTGCCTACATGAGAGAGCTATACGCTTCGATGACAATACCGTGCTCCGCTGCCAACTCGAGGGTCGGAATTTGCTTAGCATAGACATAGGGATGGAACAAGATCTGAAGACGTGGAAAATATTGAGATGAGGCGCGTCATAGGGCAAGCTGCAAGTTTACCTGATTCGCGGCGGGCTTGACCTTCGCCGAGGCCAGGAGAGTATTCAGCTCGTCGACGCCGAAATTGCTAACGCCGATACTCCTGAGGCATATCGTGTGAATGAAATGCAAAACAACACAACCAACTATTATTAAATTACTTCGCAAGGCCTGCAGCCTTAATTGCTTCCATCTTGGCCCATGCGATCGGGATATCAGGCACGGCCAAGCGAGGGTGGTGGATTAGATACAGGTCGACATACGACACTCCAAGCTGAGAGCGTTTTGAAGCTCTTAGTATTCGAGGCCTGTTCGCCAGATGAAACTGTATGACTTACGTTCTTCAAGCTGTTTTGGATGGACGTCTCGATGTCAAGTCCATTCAGGCCTGAGTACTTGGTCGTGATGAAAACGTCCGACCGAGCCAGACCACTCTCTCGGAATGCCTTTCCCGCCTCTTCTTCATTCCTGTAAGACTGTGCCGTGTCTGGTGACAAGATAAGACTCCCCCCAAATCTGCGAAACGCGTGGGCCTCACCGATGTGGTTAAAGCCAACGGACAAAGCCTGGTCCACTTGGTCAATGGGATTTTGCCCATTGCCCAAAGTCCAAGTACCGAATGCGATACCCGGAATGGAATGGCCTGCGTCGCGATTTAGTCCATGGCCCGTAGATTGACGAAGTGGCCATACCGTCGTTCAGAGAGATGCTACCCCAAGTCATGGTCTTTGCCTAGTGTTCGAGTGAGGTTTCGGTCAACCGTCGCGTGGGCCTCGGACGTGGTAAGAGCGAAAGACTACTTGGCTTCATCTTTCCCACTCAATAACGTTCCTGTTCTAATCTTGGGTGCGATATGTCGTCGTTTTGGCACACGCACACGCCACCGGCCCGCGCAGCCAGCGTGGTTCGACGCGATGTGACTGATTCACGTGCATCTACATAACGTCACGGATACATTGCAAGTTCGCCCGGGCCAATTTGAATACGACTCGTCGAGATACTGATTTAACGCACGAAGTAAAGGTAGTAGTAGTATATGAAGTTGAGACCAACCTTATCCAACTGGGAATTTCATTAGGACATAGTACTTCCCCCCAGTACGCGCTTGGAATGTAATTAATACGCGTACGCATTGGGCAATGGGTACGCTTGCGCATGCAGCCCTCATCATCAGAGATTCCGATTCGCAGGTACAAACCTCTTCATTTGAAGGTGGGGATAGGCTTACCATTTCCTTGTACGCGTCCCCTGGAATGTTTCCAGGAGTCGGTGAGTACAGACGCAGAACGCAAAAAAAGGTCTTTGTACGTAATGTCCATGCTACTTACCTTCGACAGCAACCATGTGCAATGAGTTCAGAGTGAATAAGCCACCCACAATAAGAATTGCATTTCGAAGACTACTACAATCGGTATGTCTACTGGGAATCAAATATAAGTAGTCCGTAGGATTGAGATCAAAGAGTCGTTGCGTTCCAGATAAGGAGTGTGAAGTTTTCCAAAAACAAAGGTCAAATGCAGGGTATCTCGACACAGCAAGGTCTGCGAAAACATAAAAAGGAAGAGCGGCACGGACTCATAGGATAGGACTCAAGCTTCTTCAACAGCTTCCTCAACGGATTCTTCCCATTCGTGTGGTTTCTCTTTTTCCTTCAGATAATCGTAGCCGACGAAACTCATAACGCTGCAAACGGATGTCAGAATTGTGCAGGATAGGAGAAATGAGTAGAGCTTACTAAATTGTCCCGTCAGCGCAGCCCACGACAACTTCCTCGTGGCTCAGCTGCATCGACATCGGATTCTTCTCCGGCGTGGCCAAGCCTGCGAAGTTCTTCGGAAGTTGCCCCAAGAGGCCTTTCATGCCAGGCGGGATCACTCCATCTGCGATGGCGCCCCATGCGCCGTTCATACTTGTGATCGCAGTGTCAAAGTCGACCGAGGGCGATTGCACGCGGAAGCCATCTTCACTGCCGTCCTGCTCGCCATTTTCTGATGGTGCTTTCTGTTCCCTGTCACGATGCGTTGACATGAAGATCTGGACCACGAGTGTCAGATCTCCGAGCAATGTAAAATGGAACGAGTCGTGCTTACTCGGCGATCTGCACCGGCCCTGGAGCTGAAACGCGTCGCGGTGACGACACGCCTCTTCCTAGGGTCCACAGCACCAACCGCAACGTCGGGTGTCTCCACAACCGCCACCAGCTTGGGCGGAGCTGTCAGAATTGCCGCCCGTCCGAAGCGAATGGCGAAAGATGGCTCCATTGTAGATCGGTTGAGAGGGCTGATAGGTGTGCCCGGAGCACGAGGGCTAGTGGTGCCAACCGAGATACGCCCCTTGCTAGACGAGCCCTTACCAGATGACCCTCCCGACGATAGAGGCACGCCCAGAGAGCTCCGACGTGAAGGCGTAGAGAAGGACATTGAGGATATGGTGCGGACACGGGGAGAGAAAGCCATTAGACCACCCGAGGTGGGTGTAGCAGGGCCAGATGATTCAGTAGGCGACGTGATTACGGGCTGTTCCTCTGCCTCCGTCCACTGAAGATGCAGGATGATGGATTTGGTAGCACACTGGTCGTTCAGATAAGTAATGTTGTTCGCAGATAAACTAGGACATAACGCACCGTCATTTGAGTTCCCTGCGCAGCAAACCACCTAAACTCTTTATCAATACCGAGAACACTACATTATCCCGATAAGCCACTTACTGCAGCATGTTGTTTGGCGCCATACCGACGTTGTACAGCTTGGAGTTCAGGACGGGATCGCCTGTACCCAGCTCAGACAGCTTGAATTGGGAAATCATCTCGCGGCGCTCTAGAGATGGATACATCAGCCAAGCAGATGATAGAGTCCAACGAATACCTACTGATGGAGAAAACTCTGACAATCCCATCAATCGTCACACTCACCACCCGTTCGCCTTCCTCATTCGAGCCGCCGCTGATCAGCTGGACACCGATGTTGACTGTGGTCTGCTGCCCGAACCGCACAACCTTCGTACCAGCCCGCCAGTCCCAACATACCAATGCTTTGTCTGCTCCTGCTGATACAAGGTTCTTTGATGATAACGCTACTGCTCGAATGCCATTTAGATGTCCAGCAAGTTGTTGCAATGGGTTGAAAGTCAGTGAAGAAAATAGATGTACGCGACTGCATGGATAGTCAATTACAACCCAGCTTGATACGCTTGTGTCACTCACCCAACGTCATGAAATCCAACAACGAACACCTCTACATGAAATAGGATCAGATGAAAAATCACTCCGCATCCATCCATTTCTCTCACCTTCGTCTGCTAGGAAGTCGACACAGCTAACCGGCTTCTTGACGTGAAGACATTTCTTCATCTCGCCAGTCTCAATATCCCAGAATCGAATGGTCTCATCGTAAGATCCACTGATGAGCCGTTTGCCTGATTGTATAGCTTAGTCGAGTCGCGAGGCATGTGGCAAAGCTTAATAGATGTACCTCGCAACAGCAGCGTCGTACAGAAGTTCGTGTGTCCATTGAGGAAGCGGACGCTCTGCGGCAATGCATTTCTGAAGTTGGATTCCCGGTGATGCAATGAGCGGTATAAGGGCTCCCTGTTTCAAAGAGTCAGATCTTTCTCGTGTGCTTTTCCAGAATTATTAAACTCGTACCATCCTGCAGGTGACGAGGGGGACTTGAGAGGCATGGGGTCCGTCGCTGTGATTCTCAAGCAATGATATTTCCATATGGCAGGCATGTGGATCATCTCTTGCCACTTCTTCGACACCTGCGTACAAGACGGCTTGAGATCTAGAGGCAGGTGAAAGATCGTGTATCACGTACTGGCTCAAGAGCAATTAGTTCCGGTACGGTGAGATGCTTCAGGACCTTGAAGGTCAGATCTGGAGCAAGGTTGCCGATGATGTCGAACGTGGATCTGGCATATTTCTCGAGCAGAAGAATCTGCAGACGAATATCGCCAGGCATGCAAGCTAAGGTAATATGAGCGTGAGTCCTGAATAGAACTCAGATATGCTAGCACGCTCTTACAGTCCAGAATGATGCCGATTCTGTATTACGGAAGTCAGCAACAGACAACTAGACGAGAAAGGTTAGAACCTACAATCTCATCCGCTCATCCCTGCTTAAGAACCTGATAGCCTTGCGGACTTCCGTTTCATTGAACTCGCCCTCGCCACTCTTCTTCAACGCTTTCAAGAGGTCAACTTCACCGTCATCGTCGTCCCCTCCGCCCCGATAACCGCTCCAGTAACCCTTTTGCTTTCGCCCGCCGCAGGTGCAAAACTCGCCACTGTCGTGTGTGACGAGCCTCCCGCCGCCCTGCTCACGCTCGCGTTCCCTCTCCCGTAAAATGCGGACCTCGGCCGAAAGCGCATGCAATTGAGCAGCGGTAGATGCCTGGGCGCGCTCCAAGAGGCGTTTATAGTGCAGAAGCTTCTTTGTATGGACAGAAAGCAGAGTGTCAAGTCCAGCCTGGAACTAGTTTGGTCGTCAGCAACGATACTATAAAGAAGTTCAGCCAAAAACGAACATCCTCATCCACATCGCCATCACCGGCATCCGTGAGCATTTCGAGAGTCATGTCATCGCCATCCCAGATCGACATAGCTCTCATGTCTTCATCCCCGTCAGTCGTCAATTTCAGCATAGGAGAGTCCATGCTCGCTGGCGGTGACCAAGGCGCGGGTGCGGGAGGTACACCAGAAGGGCCTGAACCATTGCGCGTCTTCTGCTGCTTAGAGTCCGTCTTTGACATAGCAGCAGATTGCTTGGACGGTGTAGTTCCCAAGTTGTTCTTCGATGGTTGCTTCCTGATCGAGCCTGCAGTCGACCGACCTCCAGACTTGCCTTTGGGGCTTGGAGACATCATATTGGAAGAGGGTGGCGACAAAGCTGCACTTGGGGAATCCGATGATTTTCCACCGCCATGTGGCGATGGAAAGGATTTAACTCGAGTGCGCGGCGTAGATGGGACGGTCATGTTTTGTATGTCCTGGAGCTGGGAGCTGGGCGTCTCTGAAGAACTGAAGAGAGAATTAGAACGGCTTCGAGCAGCAGATGGCGCAACTGGGGGAGGCTTGTACGCGGATGGCACTGGACGGTTACTTGGTCTGGCAGCTGGGGATGGAGAGGCTGGCGGCCCTACACTTCCGGTAGAAAGAGCAGAGTTCACGTAGCCTGGCACAGGTGCAGATTGGCGTCGGCTGGAAGACAAGGAGGGAATTGAGCTATGAATCACACGTCGGGTCGCAGGAGAGGCAGGCGTGGCAGTGTCGGGAGAGAAGCGGGGGCCTCCGCTCAATGTGTGTGGTGTGACCGTCGCCGCGCCGCTCACGTTGCTGTCGTTGCTCGCGAGGGACGCATTAGAGATTCCCCTCGGCTTTACACCGTTAGTCCCGCCAGCAGCCGATGAGCGACGCGAAATACGCGACGTTGCTTCTGACGGTGCTCCCGACTTGCGCGACATGCTGGCGGGACATCGAGCTTGAGAGCGCGCTGCGACGCTATACAGGTAAATAACACACCTGGAGGGATCTCAACTTCAAACTAAGGTCTCCTTCCGCGTAACTTGCGAATTCCTAAACGACGTCAACGAATCGCTGGATCCGAGAAACGCAATAGAGAATTAGAGGGCTTCAGTGATCGTGGGGTATCTTTGAAGTTCGTCTGTCAAGTAACGCTCACTAATAGATGAGATGAAATGAAATGGGAAAACAGTGTGCGACGACGGATTAAGGGATGTAGTGATATAGGCTTATGGGGTGGGCGTCGTGGTAGACGACGAGCATCGAGCAGCTAGAGAACAAACGCGTCGCGAGGACGGCAAGCGCGCGTTTCTCACGTGTTGGCGCCCGCCGCCCGCCGCTCAATTTGATAGTGATCTATGATGTTGACAATTAGGCTGAACGAAGTCTACCACAGCATGCATTAACCGCTAGCGGCGAGGCAGATACGCGCTGAATCACACTTTACTTTTTAAATCACAATCGTCTTTTGGTGTCCCAGAAATGCAGCTGAAATTGTAACTTTCCACAAGATTTCGATGTCGGTGGAATCACCGTTAAACTATGCCTTTCTAGTACACTTCCGTGATTTTTCTATCGGGTGGCCACACGTTAATGCATGCTGTGTACAGCCTGAATAAAGATCCGTTGACACTGTAGAAGAACGTAGACCATAAATTACACGATGTACAAAATAGTATGTTCCTGATGGCAGAGATTGTGATAGATAGGTATCTCGAGAAAAAATGCA
The DNA here is from genome assembly GCA_004681135.1 of Hericium alpestre. NCBI lineage: Eukaryota > Fungi > Basidiomycota > Agaricomycetes > Russulales > Hericiaceae > Hericium > Hericium alpestre. The sequence goes on along the minus strand of SFCI01000313.1, from coordinate 18,226 downwards.
AGTATCCAAGTCCAGATGCAGACGATGCAGCAGATCAATCAGGCAGATTCCAGGAATAAACCTTTCCGTTACAATCCCCATGATACAGACATTCCCTATGTCGATGAAGAACAAGGTTAGCGAAGAGACCAAAGATTTGGAGTGGGGAAAAGTACGCATACCCTATAAATTTCAGCGCGCTAATGGTATCCTCTATCCGGCCTATCTTTCTTGCTTGTAAAGTTCGTAGTGTTACAAACTCCCACTTTGCCTTCTCGCCCGCCGAGGTGTTGTCCGTATTCCATGTACGGAGAGTAATCTTGCCGTCAGAAGACCCAGTCGCCAGCACGCCAAGACGGGAGTATTCTCGCTCATGGAAGGTCATCGAGGTGATATCGGGTGGTAGATACGAACGAGCGGGTGAAAAAGTTAGGTCCAGTGTTGCAATGGGTCGAGCGTTGATAGTGTGCAGGCATAGATTGATGCGAGAGCACGTAGCAATGTATCCCTGTCATTGCGTCAGGATTATAGAGATAAAAACAGAGCTGAGGGCACATACCGTGCTCTCATTGACGGCGGCCAGGTGAACTTCCGATCCCTCTCCTTTTCCATGCCAAATGGATCTCACGTAAACCGCTCTATTGAGATCCCACACGGCGGCGCTTCCGTCTGCGGCCCCACTGACGATGATTGACCACGATCGCGAAGCTGTGACACAACAAATCCTAGCCGTATGAACGCGCATGAGATGTGTGAGGCTGAGGCTCATTGAGACATCTCTGCTACTGCGGCAGACATTCCACAATCGAACGATGTGGTCTGTCGATCCTGTGATGAGATTATCCGAGTCCGCGAATACCGCACAAGTGCACTCGATGCCTTCAACGACTTGAAGGACCTGGGAGACAGCGAATCAGATGGCTGAAATCCATCCGCGCGCTACGATGTTCATACCTTTCGATCGACAACAACCCGAAGTTCACGAGCTGCTGCTTTACTGGTTCCCCTGAAGCCCCATTCCACTTGTTCGTGCGGATGCGACGGCACTGAAAGGATACCCTCAGGGTGAGGAATGACCCTTTCACCGATAAGGTCGACAGTCAAATCTTGGACGGCGGCACCGTTGGGAAGATCTACCATAGCACCTAATTTCAGACGAACATTTTTGTCGCGAAATAATTTGAACATACCTCGCGCGGCGGTTTTGACGCTCTGCACGAGCAAATTGTAATCCTCCTCAATGCCATGCAACGTGCCGAGCGGCATTGATGAGAAGCCATGCATTATTCTTTCCGGATGAGGAGAGCTGAAAAGTTTCCGAGGGGTTTGTCCGACTAGGAACGATCTCAGCAGGAGACTCAAGATTCGTCTGTTGAAGATTGCTTACAATTATGAATGATCCCAACAGTTGCTTCTCGCTCGAGCTCATCGGTGATGGAGTCCAGATCTACCTGAGGGTAAGAACAATACTACGGGCATTAGACGGTAGGATCATTTACCAATGGATCCCTCGTAGCTCAGAGGATGGAATACGTTCAGTGATTCGCGGTCGCGTTGTTTGCATCCCCAAATCAGATCAATCCAAGCAGGGAGATTTTCGCTGACGTAGTCACTCTCAAGCGCCTGATCCCGGTTTTAAAAAAAATGGAGTAAGATGGGCCGTCAGGAGGCGAAGAAACCGGCTTTACGCACACGCCGGTTCATGACAATAAATAGAAGTGGATCATCTTTGGCCCAGGGAGGCAGCTTGACGTGATGAATCCGCTCGCCATTGTTTTGCTGAACTCCGAAATCAAGGTTTGCAGAATTTTCGAGGAATCTGTTGAGCGAAGTTATTGTACAGAGGTAACAGAATATATCGCTTTACTCACTCCGGTAAGGTGTACCATTCTGGTATAAGCTCGCGAACGTCTCCGCGAATGTCCTTTGAAGCTGACTCCCATGCCCGGGCAACACCACTGAAAGACAGGACAAGCGACATCAACAAAGATATCATTGTTCGAATGAGTGTCTCAACGAACCTGAACAAGCGGTCAGGCAAATCCCAGTCCCCACCCTAGAAATGGCATCATGATTTAAATCATCTCAACCCTGAAGAATCGTTATGCTGTCCGTACCTGAAGGGTCTTAAACATGTTCGTGAAGGGCGCCAACCTGATCAAGAAGTGACAGACGATCATGGAAGAACTGAAATGGGTGCCATAATGGAATGGCTTCTCGCCCACGCTTTTCAGAGACTCGTATCGAGAAATGGCTGCCTCACGACGGGCCTCCGTGAGCGCGCCCATGGGAAGTGTCAGACTGTTTGAAGATAAGCAACTGACAAAAACGAGCTTCAGGATCACACGTACTCTCGGAAGGTTTCTGGTGAAGATAGATTCAAAGTCTCGGAGGTATAGTCTTGAATAACCCATGGGAAAACTGGATACTGCGTGGCGTCGTTCGGGGTACGTCCGGAAATCTAGTCGCATAGCGATAAGAAGGCAGTTGCAAGAAAGCTGTCAACGGCATCGTCAGACACTGCCTTTATCGAACAAAGAGGAAATCGCATACCTCTATCAAATGCCTCACTTGGTTAAGTATACTCAGGTACGTGAACTAAATTGGCTGGTAAGACCTCACGATTTTTAAGACGAATCAGAATTGTCTGTACGTTACTGATTTCTCGGACCTGCCACTTTCTTTGGGCTGATTGCAGAGAGTCTGCGCGGAAACCTGAAAACACCCTTGCGCTTGCCTTGGCGATCAAAGGGGAATTGAGGAAGCCACCAGGAGTAAGCGAATCTCCTGCTTGTCGGCCTCCCGTAGCGGCAGTAAGCTTCTGATACATATTGAGCCTGTCTCTCCGGGACAGGAAGACAATAAGGAGTGAACGAGAATCTCTGAAATAAATCTCAAGGCTGAGTAAAGACATTAGCACTCGAGATGACGGACTATAACATTATGTTCTCACGCAACATCTCGAAACAGAAACGTCCGGTCGCTGAAACTTGCTACCTGATCGTAAGGCCTGACATGATTTATTTAATACACAGAATCTGGCTCGCGAGATGCGAACTCACCAGCGCTGCGCCCCTTGTTTCCCATCGAGCTCAAGTATGCTTCCTGGGACAACAAGCAGCATTCTGGGTGCATCTTGAGCATCGATCACTTCGCCATCCTCGTTCTCCACAAGGCCGTCCATCATGTACAAGTGCGTCCTGCCGAAGATGAGAAGTCCAGCTGCAAAATTTGTGTAAGCATCACGTAGTTAGTGCACAATGCAGAACTTACGGGATGAGTCCACACCAGTTACTCGAGCAACAGTGCTAATAGCCTCTATCACGTCCCCGGGCTCAAGTTCATGTCGAACCCGACGGTGCTTGTCTTCAATGACGTCTTCCGCAAGTTGACGATTGTCTATTACACCCAGTTCAAGTATCCCGTCTCGGCTCATCAACTTCGAACTTACCTTCGGCATCTGTCGCAGCGATTTCGTAGGATTGCTCCCATGGAGGTACTTCGACATGAAACAGCGACTGATCGTCGAGGATGGGTTCTTCAATATTGCGAAGACCATCACTTGGACCAACCTTGAAACTGGCCACCTGCTCGCCATCGGACTCCATCCTCTTCCTGTAAGGGTTGGTTGGCCTACGATCGTGGTGCAAACGAGAAATCCATGCTTACCGTGCTCGGTAAGGGCCCTCAGTCTTGTCAAGCTTCCAGAGCCGTTTCAGTCCAGGCGTTTCCCACAGACCGCGTTCGCTGGTCAGCGGCGTAAGCCAGTCCTGTAACCGAGAGGCTTGTCGATAATTCTCGCGCCTTGCAAACATATAGAATCAGAGCACAGACCATGGTGGATGCTGAATGCGCTCACAGATCAAGGACGTTTTTGCGAAGGCGTTTCCTCTCGGAAACAATGATCACCTTCCTCCACTCGTGTATCCGTGCGATAGACTTCTGAACAGTCCTCTCGCTTACTTGCATGCTCAGCCGAGCACCTACGATTATATTTCGAACACTACGCCTGTCCGCCACGAGGGCAGGGTCTATGGTGCTGGTGCTAGATGAGTCTCTATTGACGACGAGATCGGCTGTTTGTAATATGTTGAGGATCTGCAAGGGGAAGATGAGACATAGATTCGATACGAATCAAGGTCAGGAGATGGAAGCTAACATCGCGTTTCTGGCTTCCATTCACTGCATTATCCAGCGCCAAAGTCAAGCCGAAATGCATGAGCTTGTCCATGAGATTGATTGTCCTTGAGGTGATCTCCGGTGCGGAAGATAAAGCATCTACATATGCCTTAAACGCTTCCAGGAATACTTGAGTTGTCAGTTGCGACCTGAAGACCTCGCGGAAAGTGGGACTCGAGGATTGTAAATTGACCAGGGCCTCTAAAAGGGCCTCTGCCACACTTTCCGACTCCCCAGCTATGAAATGGTGTCACCACATGCGATGGATAAAGTCTACGTGGCACACACCATCTCCATTCTGGTCAAGCTCGTGCAGCACTGACAGTCCGTGGCCCACGGATCGAAGGGCTCTGTTCAGGGATGCCAATATAGCGGGAACTATACTTGGACAGACTACGACTGGCGCATCGTCTGAACGGGTCGTATCCGCTTCGCCCTGCAATAGAGCAAAGGCAGCCACGTGGACATTGCGATCCCATGCGTAGGGGAGCACTGTCTTCAGAATAGTCCATCCGCTGACTAACTCGAACTTCCGACTGAAGGAGGGGGTCGCTTTCAGGCATAATGCGATAAGCCGAAGGACTTGGGCAGCCACAACGCCGGGTGGCCTGTCGCCGAGAAGCAGAAGGCTTATGCGAGTTAGCGGAAGGGCGGCGGCAAACCTATCGTAGCATTCCTTGGAGCTAGCCAAAACAGACATGAACATGTCCAAAATCTGTTCTGCCTTCTCGCGGGAATTGTCACTGTCGATTCTGGATATGACAGAACGTGGGGAAGACGCATCCTGGGCAACTTTAATGGTTTCAAATCAGCAGACGCCAAATATGACAGGACGAAATGGTACCATCGTGCAGGTTTGCGGCAAGATATGACACAATCGGCTTGATGGTATCATCGACAGAGCAGAGTGTCTCAGTCACCGCTCTCATCGCATCAAGAAGAAGCGAAAAGTTGTCGCCGTGATACCAAGGTGTCTGCCATACGAAGAGAAGCCTTCGCATAAGCCCCACTTTCGAGAGCCGTTGCTTCACGTTGAAACGTTTGTATCTGCTCGATCGAATGAGCGTGACAAAGTGCTCGAGATGGACTCGTTGAATATCCTCTCGTGTATGGGACCAGAGCTCAAAATCGAGAGCAATAACACGATACGCCACCATGTTAGTGATGGTCGAGTGACTAGGGATGGAGTCAGCTGCGGTTTATCTGCACAGATAAAACATTCGTACTCAGGCATGCTGAAATTCATGCCGATAAACTCGAAGAGGGTCTCAAAACTTGTCATGTTGATAAGCTCACTCTTCTGTCGAAGGATGACTGCCAGAATCTCGTAGCCACCTAACCCTAGCATTAGCGTCTGTCAGTGATTCCCAAACAGGATACATACGAATCCGCTCCATGTCTTCGGAATTCTGCCAACTATTGCGAAGACTGTCGGTGAGAATACCAAGCGTCCGGGAAAGCTCATGCTGAGTCTGCGAAGCATCCTTAATACTGGAATGAAGCGTCTCGATCGAGAGACTTACATTTGCCAATTGGATAAGTCTCATCGGCACAGCAGCTCCGCCGATCTCCCATACCGCATTATCCACGCAGCTCGATCTCACAGCGAGCACATCGCCGTCATTTTTGCGCCCCTGGACAATGTTGTCGACTTTCTGGGCTTCTGAGGGACGGTCGACGACATGGCCAAACGTGGAGATGTTGAGAGCAAACACAATTTGAGATTCGTCGATATCGATGCCTTTTTTGACATTCTTAGCAAGTCCGGTCACGTCATTGGGGCGCAGAGTGGCGAGGAAGATATTCAGGGACGTGGCAGCCTCGTACGTGAGGAACTTCGCTAGGACAGGCGACTGAAATGAGCCCGTGTAACGCGGTCCCAGGTGTTGCACGAAACGAGGAGTGAGTTCACCTGGACGGACAGATAAGTACGCTTGGGGATCGGGAAGGAATACCGAAAGCCCAATTACCGAGAGGCTTCGAAATAACATATGCAGATGCCACAGACCAGCTCATCCGAGCCTCATCCGAATCATCTCCAATCATATAAACACCTTCCTTCGAGGTCATCTCAGGCCGAGGATAAGGCCAAGCTGCGGTATCGGCGAGGACTCCATCAAAGTATAGCCCTGTTATAGGTGTTATTAGTTCGTTTTCACAATTCGTGAGAGGGACACATGCTTATGGTCGGATTGGAAATCGCATTGGGATGATGTATCAATGTGATGTGGGTCCATCTACTCTTCGGTACAGTTTGCTTTGTGACAAGTCCTGGGTCCTTGTGAGCAGAAGACCACAGCTCTAATTTGCCGTCGGCGTGAAGACTGATGCGAAACATGGGATGCTCTCCTAGTCGAAAAGTGAAGATTGAATGAGAACCATGTGCCGGTCGTTTCTCTATACGTAGCCAGATCTGCAGATATGAAGCAGCATTAGTTCTCACGATGTCGAGACAATTAACAAAGCTACCATAAAAGTGAAACCCGCTGTAGGCAAGCCCTTGACATTCAATTCGGTGAAAGACATAGTCGCACGACGTTCCAAGGAGAAGTGGTCCGGCCATCGAGCCTTGATACCTGCGCGAATGACCTCCAAAATATCCGTGTCGAGGGAATTGTCTTCTTTGACACTCCTCTGAAATATATACCTCGTCTGTGTGGTGCTCGCGCCCATGTCCAGTATGCGTCTCAGCAACTTTTGCATGATCTTGCGCTCTCGAACGGTTCTGGAGTCGTCACCTTTTTCGTTACAGAAAGTATCGAAAAGAGGTCCTAATAATCCAAGATCACAGAGTATGACTTGATTTCTATGGCTGACAGCGGCTAGCCGCTCCAACAACTTGTAGAAAACATAATGCAGCATTGGGTCTTGCGGAAAGTCGGGTAGTAGATTCCAGAGAATCTTGAGGGCTCCTGGCTGGGCAATGAGCTTCAATCGTGATTCCACCTGATTCACGTGCTCGCTGAGGTCGTCGTAGGCAATGCCCCGTAATGTTGAGAAAAGACTGGAAAGCGAGAAATCATGAAGAGCGAGTGACAGCAAGAAGCCCAAAGCTTGGTCGAAATGTCGGACGTCCGTGACGAACGGCTGCAGAGCTTGAGACAATGATTCGTAACCGACGTGTTGCTGGGAGCAATTATTCAGAATGCAGCTCAGACGTGAACGGTAGTTAGAGACTCACTTGAAAGTACTGAGAGTTCGAAACATGATCGTGCATTGCCTCGGAAGCAATCACGAAAATCAAGCGTGCAGCCTCAAGGATGTCGGAAGATACTTGCTCTTCTGGTTCTACGATGGGAGATTCCGTTTTTACGTGAAGCGAAGACAAGACGCTGATGATTACGATGAAACCATCGCATTCACAAAACACTTCCTTGGTACACGCGTTCTCGAGCATTATCCGGTGTATCTCGGAGAGTACCTAATGACTTTAATTCGTTATTAACCTGCGAGTCTCTTCAGATGCGAGCTACGCACCTCCAATTTTGATCTCAACTCCTCTGTCGTCTTCAGTCGCTCCACCGAGTTCCTCATCAGTTCAATAAGCACGTCGCGTGCAAAGTTCTCCGGGGCGAGGTCACTGTCATCTTCATCGTCTGATACGGGAAGCGGTGATGTCTGTAGTCGAGGTGAGAGGTCGAACCGAGCGCGGAGAGGTGTCAATAGTGCGCTCAGCATTATCTCCCTAGCTGTGCAGACTATCGAACTCTGGGATCAAGTACGCCGTTGACATTGGGCGCGTGTTCAGGATGTTTCGACTGTGCAACTAGCAGCGCGCGCTACAGTCGTGACGGCACCGAGAAGCGCTGGAATGCCCGGTCCGTGCCGGGATAATGTAATCAATCCGTCTATCAATTGATCTAATGCAATTTTTCCCTTTCTCTTCCTCTCCCTCATGCACGACGTGATGTCGTTTCCAGATAAATACCCCATTACAAAGCCTTCTCCCAGAAACCTACTAATATAATCCAAGAACAACTATATTGCGATGCTTGGGTATCGCTGGGGTACGTTTAAAATAACGTACCATGCCACCGTCGCCAGGCGCTAAGTAAACATCGCCGCAATCCTCGGCCCCTCGCCTTCATCTCGTTTCTGGTCGGCTCCACACTCTTGCGGCCGAATGAGGTACAGGAAGGAGAGATTTCTCCAATGCTCTACGATTCCTGGCCTCGAGATAGTCGTGTGCGGCAATCTCAATCCTGCACAGGCGACCCTCCAATGTTGGCAACTTCGGGACAACGTCAACAAATCGCATATTCTAAAGGAAACTCGAGGCTTACATGGTCCATAACATCGTTGGGAAGATTTCTTTTTGGTTTCTCCTGCTTTGAAGATGCAATAGCGCTCTTCTCAAATTTCTGCCTTCCGCTGTTGACATGATACGGGCGCGGCGGTAGCTGAGTGGGACCGTGCTCGAACGTAGGCGGACAGGATTCAATCCTTACAGGCTCGGCGATGGTTGTTTGCGGCAGAGATGTTACTTTTTCGACAGGGAAAGTGATGAACATGCTACCGGAGCCCAACATCGTGGACTGTGACCCATCGACTACGTTGTGGAACCGACGATTTTGGACGAATTTGTACGCTTCTCGGGGCTGTCGGGAAGACTTGGACCGAACCTTCTCGTCCGGAGGGGCTGAAACTCGTCTTCGCTTGCCGCGGGGCGCCTCTTCGGATGTTTCAGTAGATGTGACGGACGGTGAAGACGGTGAATGTGTTCCCGCCGGTCCATGCTCCCACAACTCCCGTGAGGCGGACGACCCCGCGGCCATTTTAACGGCGAATCTCGGGTATTGGTCTACGTTGTCCCATGCCATCTCATCGCCGAGTTGGTCCGGGTGTCCGTCTATTTCCATAGGAGATCCATCTGGACCATCGGACGCACAAACGCAGCAGCGGGCGTGGACTCGAGCAAATCGTATCCCGGATGGTGCTGGCCTCCTTGTGCGTGCGATCGAAGAAGGTTTGTCAGTTCGTATAGGAGCTATATATAGATATCACACTCACCGAATCCGTATGTAGTCGGCATATCGTGCTGAGAAGAATTAGAATCAAACCATGTTGGTGAGTCTGTCTCTACTTGAGGTCCCCAGACATTTGGTGGGTGGTCATCGCTGTCCGGCGGCCCGCTGTGCCAAACATGTCCTGGATAATTTCAAGCCGTATCAATGATTAGTCTTCGGCTAACTGGAGATACATATGGTGTAGAACTTACGAAACGCGGCGGCACAATTATCCTTCATTTTGGCTGTCAAGGTCGAAACGCCTAGAAACAGGTCTTCCGTCGGGTTGGATGGCGTCGCGAGTGCAGGTATTCGCCACAGCGCCCCTGGCTCAGACGGGGCTTTATCATGGCCAATGCCCGCAAGCGCGCAAAATGTACGAACTGCTTTCCCGAATCGCAGCGTCCTAAATCGTACAGACGAGGATAGTGTCCATGTGGGCTCCATTGAAAACCGATGAAACTTCCGGAAAATCGAAGTATCGAATCCGGTGCTGTGCGTGGACGGAATTGCGAGTCCATCCCATAGTGACCGCAGAAAGGGAAGGGTGCCAACCGAATGCGACTTTTCAGATGTGGTAGACGCCGTGGCCCACCCGTCGGCGCCGTGCTTCTTATACAGCAGAAACTCGACGTTTACACCATCCCCACATCTTGGTTAGCGGTATGAACACGGCTTTCAAAGGCTTCATGAGAAAAAAGGACAAATCTTTTCGCTGCTTTGTATGTGAAATATTAGAGCGCTATGGATCCTTGTGTGTCATCTTAGTTTGGCTTATTTTCAGAAGGATGAATCGACGCCTGTCGGAGGAATAATCTGTATTTGGCAGGTGAGTAAGTACTCAATATTTGCTGTCCAATGACTTACAAGGGCCCGATCCTGCTCAACTTCGCATGCCTTCGAGGCAGTCGCCATTTCATTTCGAAATCTGCGGATGTTGAAAGAACCTTTAGGACCTGAATTCACCGCCGCGGCCGGCAATGCATACGACTTGCTGAGCGCGCCAAGATGGGCAGTAGATACTCCTTGATGGGGTCCAGAATCGATCATTCAACGACGAGGCTATCTGCGCATGGGCGTGACGTACATCAGAAGCCAGAACACCGATCCCGACGTGATCTACTTCGTACGTCCCGTTCCGCTTTCTCAGAATAGAGGAACACTCCTGTTAGGCGGCGCTGTACCAAGGAGCTCCCGCAGTCTACACCGAGAGCGACCCTGCACAAAACTGATGATGACTGCTAGAATGGTGTTGATCCTGCCGATGGCAACAACATATTGCGCATGCACGGAGCAGCAACATCAATAGCGATACATGGAGCCTGGAGAAGGCGCCAGCGTTAGATGGCATCCGGCAGCATCGCAAGGAAGACTCGTCTTCGCCAGATAGACGGCAGATACTCGGGTTAAGACATTGCGCCTAACGGCCTAGACTAGACCTGCCACACGGCTACGCACGCCTACCGCCGGAGTAAGGTACGAGAAGAAAAAAAATGGTGGATGGTGCTGTACGCTAGATGCATGGCATGCGGAGGTTGAACTGTACTCGACCTCATGTCGGCTCCCCTTCGACAGGTCAGCGGCCGGCCCATAGATCGTTTCATTCAGTGAGCACTGCTTGGCAGATCAGTGCGCAACAAGAAAAAATAATAGCGGAAAGGGGGCTAAGGAGTCATCCATGTGGCGATGATGCTTTCAGCAGTTTACTCCCACCTGCAGAGTGCGATTACGGGCTCTCCTACGAATCAAGCACGGCCTTCTCCAGATGGGTATGATCGTTCACCGTTCTATTCCGTGCTGGACCCAAACGATGCATGACCATCTTCGCCGATTTCCCTCCTTCGGAAAGGCCGAAGATCGTAAGTCAGGGCAATACGCCTGCTCTCCTCTTGACATGTGTCGACGGTCATTCAAGATCTGAGCCTGAGAGGAACGTGCTCCTTTCAGAACAAGTGCGATCAATTCGCCCCCAGAACCGAGCGAACGGGTCAATAGAATATCGAGTGAAATGCGCATCTCCCCAGTTCTCGCGTCGTTAGCAATGCCTGCTGTAGGACCAAGACGCATTTTATGAAGCAGGATACTACATGCGGCTTTTTTTCCACTGACTCTACGGATCAGAACACTTGATGGAAGATAGCTGGGTTTTCTGTGAGAGTGTTCAGCGATCAGTCCAACATGACTTCAGTCTAGATACAGATCATTGACCAGGATACGAACCCAGTCTCACGGGTACGTCGCGATATCTTCCTGCGCGCAGGCCGGTGGTAAATGGATGACGACTGTCTGCCAGCGGAGACCATGCTGCTTACCCTGCATTTCGGTAAAAGGGGATGAAAGGCTCAAAAGCAATGCACCGCATGCTGCAAAGATTTCCGAGCTAAACTGAGGCCAGACTTGCATATCTGTATTGTACAAACGTCACACGATTTACGAAATCGACGGTCATGCTTTGTTTGAGTTCCAGGAACTGCGGTATCTCCATGAACAAGCACGCCCGTCTGCAAGTGGCAGTTTACGCATCGTTCTTGCTAGGAACGATGGCCTGCTTGTGAGGCCACGAGACTGCCTGCTCGCCGAGGGTGATCTTCATGAGGAAGCCCTGCGAAGTACCATCTCCCTGTCAAGCAAAATCGGCGAGGCAGTCAGAAAACTGACGACTCTAGATGTCAGCACCAGGAATGTGACTAACGATCAAAGTGTACGGGAACCCGGGGTCGAAAGGCACAACGCTCTCGATATAGGCAATGTGCTCTTTCGTGAGTGTAAGCTCGAGGGCCTCGATGTTCGCTTTGAGGTACTCTATCTTGCGGCCTCCGATGACGGGGAAGACATTGATGGTTTTCTGCATGACATACGCGATAGCCACTTTGGGAAACGTAGTCAGCGAATTGCTACCAGAAAGGTGAAAAGGTGATAAACTCACCCGCCTGGATACTCTTCGCTCTAATCTCCTTGGCCACCTTCTCCAGTGCAAGGCTCATGGTCCTCTCGGCCTCCGTGCGTGCCCAGCCCGACCCTCCACGCTCGTCCACGCCAGCCTCGCGCCTGCGCTGTTCTTCTGCATCGGTACGCAATTTTCCGCCAGCGAGAACATCCCAAGGCGCAAGTGCCAAGCCTATCATAGATGGTGAGATTCAGAAACATAGTCACGCGAAATGAAAGTCACAAACCTTCTGCACGCGCCATTGGGATAATCTCCCGCTCAAAGGAACGTTGGAGGACATTCCACTGGCCTTGATAGATGACGAACGGCGTCTTTCCATGATCACGCGCGTATTGATTGGCCTTTGTGACAACCCAGGCAGGGGTATCCTACGAAAAAAAAAAATAGTTCAGTAGTCGGAGGCTTTCTATCACGAAAGAGACAAACCGAGATGCCCTGGATGAGACACCAGCAGTCAATATTAACGTGAAGAGGAGAGGTAATAATTGAGCCTCACCAGGTAAAGAATCTTGCCCGAAACGACTAAATTGTGCAGGCTATTCATGATTTCCTCGACACCAGTCTCCCAATCCCACCAATGTACGTAGAGGATGTCAATGTAGCTAGTGCACAGCTTCTCAAGCGAAGCGTTCACAGAAACGTGCAGACTCTTCGCGTTGTTTCCCACGTATGCGGTGCGCTGCTTGATGGACGGGTCGGCTTCTTTATAGAAATGGGTGTACTTCACGTCTATTGAGCTCCGGCTGCCCGAACGTGAGGGAAGCATCGCTTACCTTTGTTGCGACTACGATCTGGTCGCGAATGCCGCGCTTTTCAAGCCATTCCCCAATGAACTCCTCAGATTCACCATCGTGGCTAAATTAGCATAGTGAGAGTTAATCTGTGCTTTGAAAGCGTGCCGAGCAATGGGTTACTCACTAGCTGCTTGCTGTGTCGACGAAATTCCCTCCCAGGGCGAAATAGGCGTCGAGGAGCTCAAAGCTCTTCTCCTTATCCAGGGCGCCCATGCTCTTCCACTTATTGCCAATTGACATCGCACCGAGTTGAAACGGCGAGACGCGGACGCCGGCCAGGGAAGACAGTGGGCGGTACAAGCCCAAGGGCGTCGGAGGCTTCGGAGCGGCGGTGAAGAACGACATGGCTTCCTTGAAGATGATTTGGAATGGTTTTCCAACGAGATAAACGATGTGGGGAGGGATGGTTAATTCGAAAGGTAAGCTGGGGACGCCGGCTTTTATGCTAGCAGGGGTTTTGGTGGCGTCATGCCGCCAAGACGTCTCCCAAAAATTCGGGTGTCTTAATAAGCCTCCCGAGGTGAGAAAAGATGTCATTTGTCGCTGTACGGAGGATCGGCTCAACTCCATGTGAAGGGGTGCAGAACCACGCCCTAGGGCACTTTCATGGCAGGCCTGGATGTTTGTCATCGGTTGCTGATTCATGAAGAAGCGAACATGGACAGACTTACTGCTTTCTATTGGTGGAATTATTGGTATCCATATGAAATGCAGGGGGAGCTTCGGGCAGGACACTATGGCAGTGAACGGCGCGCAGGAGGGCTAAAAGGCGGCCAGGCGTTACACGTCCATATCTCCGCCGCCTATCGCCGAAATCCATTTGCACGGCTCGAACGGCAGAAAGCTGACGCGCTGCCGCTGACGTGATGGCATGCGCTGTGTTCTGTGGCTAATGAGTCGGGTACTTCAGTGCAACACACAGCATGCAGCAACATACCATGGACCTGCTGAAGCCAAAAAGAGCGTGTTGAATACGGCACATGCTGAAGAAGATGCGTATGTGATATACAATCTGGCATGCCGACGAACGAAATACAGCCAAAATTCTGCAATCCAAAACAAATTCAGACAACCCTGAAGAAGAAAAGTTATGCAAGGGCGTTGAATATTATGAAATTATTAGCTGTAGGCGACTGAACGTGCAGCGTCCAGATATTCTTCGTCCCTGTCGAGCACTGCGTAACAGCATTGTCCCGCCAGAATTCTGCCCATCGGGTGGTATTTTGTCAAAGTCCTTTCAAAAAGGTGCGGAATATGTGACAACTCATCCAGTGTATAATGAGCGGCTAGAAGCAGTCGCAGCCCTGAGCAAAAGTGTCAGCTGAGCGCAACGGGGTCTCCACATGGCGATCAGTAAGCAAGCATCGATGATCGAATGAATAGGCCAACGTACCAGGTCGTTCTCGCTACGACGAGATTAAGCAGTACAATAGTTCAAGAGGCTCCGAACCTTGCTAGCTCATCTCGAATCTTCAGTCAACCCGTCGCCTAGTCTTGCCAGTTTCACGAACGCCTCCAGCATGGCGGGAACGACGAACGGTTCTTTGCTTTCTCTGTCGACGTCCTTGAGTGCTCGTAGCTCATGCTCCGCAGCCTGCCGGGAAGATATCTCGGATTGAAGCGTCGATCGCATGCTCTGAATATAAGACTCTAGAGAATCGATGGTGCCTATTGGCCACAGTGAGACGCTGGGTCAAAACGAAAGTGGAGAAACACTTACTAATGATTTCCCCTTCGTTTTCCTCGGTCACTGTCCGCACAGGACTCGTCGTGTTCTCACCGCGCATGCGGACCAACCTGCCAACCATTTCTACCCTTTTCCTCTTCATGCCCACTACCTCCTCCCCTCGCACTTCTGCGTCGCGTCTCACATTTTCCATATCCCGCTTCGTCTTCTCAATCTCTTCTGTCAGCTGTCTCCTTTGCGTCTCCAGATGCTCCTTCGCTTTCATCTCGGCCTGCTTGATAGTGATGGCCACCTGTTGCCTTATATCATCCTTGAATTCCCGCAGTGCCTTTTGAGCTTCAAATTGTTGAGATTCGTATGCGCGAACTTCCTCTGCCCACTGCGCCTTCATTTCTGTCACTTCTCGTGCATGCACATCCTTCGCACGCTTGAGCTCTTCCTCGATCTCCTTCGCTGCCTTTTCAATCTCGAGTCGCCGATCCACGTATGCTCGGACGTCGTCCGCCCACTGAGCTCTCAGTCCCGCCACCTCTTGTTCATGCGCTTTCTTCACTTCTTCAGTGGTCTTCTTCGCTTCGCCGTCGACTTTCAGCTGTTGACTTGCGATGGTGCGAACGTCCTTCTCCCATTGCGCCCTCACCCCCGCCATCTCCTGCTCATGCACTGTCTGAATAGCCTCCAAGTCCTGCCCATGCTTCATCCGCGCCACCTCCAACTCGTCAGCATGTCGCTTCTCAGCAGCGCCCAGCTTCTCCGCGTGTTTCTCCCTCTCGAAATCGAGCGTCTTCATCATGTCGGACAGTATCTTCTTAGATTGCGCAAGCTCCTCCGCCTCGGAGGTTCCCGATGCACTCTTCGCTCCTTGACGCTTCGCGGCCTTCGCCCGATTCGAAGAGGTCCCAGGCCCAGGTGAGCCCTGAGCAGACGTACGTGGAAAGAGCGGCTTAAATTTCCGTTGATGCTGGCTAGACGCGGACCGCGTGAACGCACTGACGGCCGTAGGAGGGGGCCCAAAGGCTGATTGTCCAGGAACCCCCGATAGCGTTCTCGCAACCGTATGGGCATGCGGAATAGTGAATTTCGCTGCTGCTGATGACCCGAGCGCGGAGAACGCAGAAGGGTCGAGCAACTGCTTTCCATGAGTCGGTGCCATCCCTGCCATGCCAGAGATGTCTGTCCCTGGCAAATTTCCGACGCTTGAAGGCTCCGTAGTCAATTTTGCTGGCTGGGGGTGGGAGGGCGACAGCTGTGCTGAGGCGAGGACTGGGGTCACAGAGCCACCGGTCGACATGGACATACTCGAGCTGCGGCGTCGCATGGCCGAAGCCGCCTCTGCCGGAGTGCTTCCGCCCAATGTTCTTGATGAAGACGCTTCACTTTGCTTCTGAGACTGGATTCTGAGTGAAATACGTTTTGTGGGGAAGGCACCCCCGCCCGCAGACGTCGCAGGTGCTCCGGGCGTCACGGTAGATATTGAAACGCCACCGCCGATGACGGATGTCTTGCCAATGGCAGAGGCAGGATGGAAAGCACTGGCGGGCTTGGGTGGGAGGCCATGTGGCCGAGGAATTGTGGAGAGAGATGTATGTGTATCGATAGATGGTGTTGATGGAGTGGTGTCATGAGCTTGGGATGGCAGAGATGTATGGGCGGGAATAATAGGCCCCGTACAAAGAGCAGGATTATCCCGACTCACGAAGAAGATTGACTCCGCGTCGGATGGAATGGAATTCGGGGTGCCAGGAAATACCTTGTAGCTGAAATAGAAAACGAGTGCAGATTAGCCAGTAAGATCTACAGCCACCAAAGCGCGGCACGTACATCTCAAGGAAGGCGCTTAAGTTGGTTTAAAGACACGTGTCAGACGATATGCTGGAACAATTCGATTATGCCACGTACATTGGACTAGTTAACAATGCGTCTGTTCGAGAAAGGCAGTCTGTAAAGCCCAATATGTACCTGTGTACCGGCTGGAGATGAAGCATGAGATCAGCAATTTTTTTTTTGGGAAAATAAACTGCCCAAGATCTCTAACAGACATCTTGACCGAGGATTGACCGCCTTCGAATGGGGAGAAACACCGACGGATAGATCAAGACAACAC
Organism: Hericium alpestre; assembly: GCA_004681135.1. Lineage (NCBI taxonomy): Eukaryota > Fungi > Basidiomycota > Agaricomycetes > Russulales > Hericiaceae > Hericium > Hericium alpestre. Next base: position 1,530 of record SFCI01000313.1, on the reverse strand, counting down.
TCACACTTCCTTCTTTAAAATCATGTCGCATCTCCAGTGTATATAAAGCACATTTCGACACCCACAAATTCTTCTTCTTCGGCTGTGTCATGCGCATGTTACTATCTATCTCACCGAGTGCATTGATGAGTCCGTCGCGGACGAGATTAGTGGGAGTTTGGCCCAAAGTTAACTGGTTAATCAAGGACGCGATTTTTCCTGTGAATCCTATCCGGGTGATGAATGTCGTTTCCATCGGATATGGCCGAGATGACTGTGTGTGAAGGAGATGGTGTTTGTGAAAGAAGAGCCTCCTAGTATGTCGTGGTGACGGCGAACTGCAGCTTGACGGACAACTCGTCGAACCACTACACTACTTACCGGGCCGGCCCCTTCCGGCCAGCAAAATTGTGACTATCGACGAGCACTGGAACAGACTGGCACTGGCAAAGACGTGCATTAGCATACAGGGCTCTACAGCACTCTGACTTTGCTAATACTGCTAGCCCTCGCTAGCCCTTCTTTCAAGCGTTGGGAAAACTCGTGAAACCAATCTCAACCGTTGACGATCCTCCCCACCGAGTCAATTGACACTCACACGATCTGACTACGACGTCAAACAGAATATCAATCTTGTACCACCTCTCAATAAGCCTGCCAACCTCCAGGAGCATGAAACGCAAGCGCACTACGCGACTCCTCGACCGCGCCTTCCACAATATTTTCTCCCTATCGTCATCGGGGAGACATCGCTAGTCCGTAGGCAATCGATCCTCGTGCTGGTCATTATTGGGTGTCTGGGTATCATGAGTCCGGGAGACGAGGGCAGGAGAGAGACTGAAAGGAAGACGACGAGAGCAGACTTGCAGAACGCTAACGGGGGGTAGCCTGTCCAGACGACTTTCTCAACGCTCCCATTTGCTGTGTTCAAGCCGAGACACGTAGAGTTGGTCGCCTGACTCGCCTGAGGCGCGCTATAGCACCACACACATCCCTCACCAAACAGAATCACGTCTTCGCGCCCTGCTTCTCTTGCTCCCCCAGCTTGGACAGCTGCAGGAAAGCCTGCAGCAGCGCCGGCACGACGAACGGCTCCTTGCACTCCCGCTCCACGTCCTTCAGTCTACGCTCCGCCGCCCGGCGAACAGAAACCTCGCCTTGAAGATTCACCCGCAAACCGCGCACGTGGGACTCCGCAGCCGACACCGCGTCTGTCGATGCATACTTGAGTTAAACACGAAATGCGAAAAGGACGGTACATACGCAAGATGTCAGCGTCGCTTCCCGGCTCGCTCTTCACCTGCGCGTCGTCGCCTCTCAAGCGGACTAGCCGTTGGAGCACCTCGTCGTCCTCCCGCTTCCTCTTCAACGATGACGCATCCTCATTCCGCACACTCCCGCCGTCGGTCCACGTAGACATATTTCGCAACGCCTGCACCTCCCGCCGCATGGTCACGTTCTCGGCCGCAAGCTGCTTGTTCTCCGACATGACCCGGTCGAGCGACGCCGCCAGATCAAGCGAGCGTGCGTCCGCCCGCTTCACCGCGTCCT
>SFCI01000312.1:0-25639 GCA_004681135.1 Hericium alpestre | reverse complement strand
GGGTTTTCGGGCCATTTTGAACTTGTTAGAATTTTTCGCGTAGCCCATCTGTGACCCGTGACAGACCTACAAATTTCGCGCTGGTCAGAGGGCCGTGACATGTGATGCAAGAAATGGTCGAAATGGTACAGTAGGTGTGGGCCAAACCTTTGTTTGTCACTGTTGACAATGTGAGTTAAGGCACTAATAATTGAAAGTCAAACTCAAGCCAAGTTATCACGTCAGCAGCGGGTCCAGCAGGGTCACGTGATGGTGTCACATCACCACGTCACCACACGACGTGCTCCTCCTCGTCATTACCCTTTACCCTACACCCTCTTCCTCCTGTATATCTTAGTACTGCAGTATGACTACAATCGAAGATTTCTTTCAACCGTCTAAAGCACGGGCTAAGCCTCCTGTTCCTGCACGAAGAGCACCAAATTCCAATACTGCTCAAGCCTTGAATAAGCCATTTGTGGGGCTCAAGGTCACACCGGCCTCCAAAGAAGCAATCCAGTGTCACCTGGATCTTGTTGGCTATGAAACACATTCATTCGTCCAGGCCAAGCCATCACAAGGTGAGTAGCAATCAGACTGTATGCAGTTACCTAATGACCAAATCCTCAGAATTAGTTCATGCGAAAATGCTTTTCGGGCAATTAGACCTCTATATGCTGGGCGAGATTCATCGGTCAGCAAGCTCCAAGCTCAGTATCATCAAGAGCGGATCTTTTGGCCTCAGCAAGAAGCCTTATACGTACAAGCGTTGGACACGAATCTTTCAGTGCATGAGTGGCATCGAGGACACCGCAGAGTCAAACTCTACCAATGCTTCGACATCAGAAGGCACATCAAATCATGGATCATCAAATCACGGAGAAGCAGCATCATCAAGCAATGGAGAAGCAGTGCCATCAAGCAATGGAGAAGCAGCACCATCAAAATGCAGCAAACTGAAGAAGTGTCAGCGTCCACTTCCATATCTCGGGTGCTGTTTTTGTGTCTGCCTTGAAATGACACATCTCATGGATGAAGGTCAGGGTTTCGAAAATATGAGAAGCTTTTTTATTAATTTGATAATAGGATCAACCATTGAATACATCAATGAGATTACAGGAATTTTCGACCACTGTGCATCCTGTGAGGACCTGGAAGAGATGCCGGGCATGCCGAGAATCCCACTCCATCCCGAACTCCACATGTTTGCCATCGCTTGCATCGAAAATGATAACATGTCACCACAGCAACTGGCGAAGTGATGCCATGAGTGGGCTGAAGACAAATGGGGAAAGAACTACCCATCTGGTGACAAATCTCACAGGTACCTGCTTGCCCCGCATGATCGGACAAGCATCTATTGCACAATCGCCGCTCGAACAGGGGTACCAGCGCGTTCTGCTGCCGAGACAAATCTTGATCTATGGTTCTGAGCCGAGTCGCCGTCTCCACCAAACCCAACTCTCCAGGACTCTCTTTTGTACTACGAGCCTTGCGTTGAAGGCGAATCTGATCGATTTCTGCTTATTCTGAGCCACCCCGAGCAGCAAGAATTTGCCCGCAGTGTTGCGCACAATGGCCAAGTAGATTTTGACCTCACATTCGGCTTCTCGAGTGCACGTGCAAATTTGCTGAACATTGTTGCTATCGATCATCGGGATAACTCTGGCATCCCGATTGGCCACATCATCTTCACTGCTCGTTCTACTGCCAAGGCTGCCCATGCCGACTACAATACCGAGCTCCTGACCCGGCTACTTGGCTTATTCAAAATGCGGCTGTGCGATCGGCTAAACATTGACTTCACTGTCTGTGTCGCCAATACGGACAATGATGCTCGGGAACGTGCTGCGCTTACGACGACCTGGGACTCGGTGCATCTTCTACTCTGTATGTTCCACATCTGGCAGGCCTGGCGCAACAAACTTCGAACTTGCCTGCAGTCAATTCCAGTGGGGGATGCTCGTATAGCCACAAGATCGGATCTCGCCCGATTCTCGATGCAGTTGATGAAGGAGATCAAAACGTACCCGGAGGCAATCACAGCATACAATGAGATCCTCACCCATTACCAACAGCTTGAGCAGGAACCCGATGAGATCTCGGGGAAGCAGGCACGTGCAGGACTAGCCTATCTGGTGTACTTTCGAGGATATCTCAAGGATCTCCCGTTCTGGAAAGCTTGGTCTCCAGCAGGGGCAGCCGAGGCAGCCGAGAAGCTCAGCATTCCCCTCGAGAAGGTGGCACGGATGACAAATCATGTGGANTACTTTAATCACCTTCTCAAAGGGNCGCTTTTTTTCTGTCTTCGAGAAAGGAGGCCNGCNCCCTCGGCTTGANGTATGGGTTCTCACATTACTCACCGAGGTTTTGCCACGATTCTTTCTNAACAAAGGACAGAAAATACAACTCAATGACTTGCGACAGAGTGCGCACATACTGAGACCAAGTGGTCCTAGCAACGAAGGTAATTTGAAATTTTGGCATCATTTGATTTGACTAACTTTACTTCGCAGAAGNNCCCGAATTCGACAAATTGGATGACCCAGAAGAGTGGCTCAGCAACACAATCGAGGCGGTCAANGAGGACTCCAAAGCGGTCTTTTGCCGAGATGAGGACCCTGAGATGATGCTTCTTGATGGTTATGGCATGCCCCTGCCCATCCCTTCAGACCCAGAGCACTCCTCCCCAGAGAATGCNGANGACNATTTTGACTATGACTATGCCCAAGAGTCAACAGAAATATTACGGGACCTCTCTCGAGACGCGGAGGCAGCAAGTGAATCTGAAGAATCAAACATCGGCCCGTTGCTCGGCATCNTTTNGCCAAGCNCCCAGGAANGCGATGCTCGGGGCCTTACCTCACGGCAACAGACTATTTTTGNGANGGGCTGTTCCATGATGCAGAAAGCNGAGGACGCNCTANGTGATGCCATTAAAATGTGTCAGTCNGCGGGTTGGTCNGGTTTCAATGCGGAGTACTACAGGAGCCAAAGCCTGCGAGACCAGGATGATGGACAAGCGGCTCCACTCGGTTTTGCAGCTGAAGACAAGACAATANGAATTTCGATGTCGCNGCCACTTCTGTTGCAAGNCNAGCAGGAACCAGGNCNGTCNGTANGGAAAACCCGAGTGCTTGGCACCTTCGAGCGTCAAACAAAGAGTAAGCGCATTCAGTCNTACNGCNTTCGGTAAGCGCGCAGCGCNCAGTAGAGTAAACTCGTACATCACAGAATACAATNCANTTTTTTTTCCTTTGCTCAACTCNAAGAAGGCNGCNNGCAGNGCGGGGGGGTTTGGGGGGAAACACCCCAACAAGGGTCCAGGGGGGGGACCTTCTGGTCGCCATGGCCGACACTGCAAACATTCCACGAAAAAAAAACTAAGATCACAACGTGTCTACGTACAATACTATCAACAGTACGCGCTACACGAGGCTACACGCCGACTGCGACGTGCAACACCGACTTATACGATGTGGCCATAGATGCAGGGCTTATGTCATCCCGCCTTCTCTTTACGGCCTAACTTGGCTTGAGTTTGGTCTCCCAGGGTGTGTGGGCAAAGTGTCGGGGGCGGTGGGCCTGTGTGCGAAGCATTGGGTTGCCACAGGCTCGTGCATGAGGCAGCAGCCTGTGCGCGAGTCCTCGGGTTAATGCGGGCCCATGTGCAATGCAGCAGGTGTGCACGCGAGGTGTGACAGCATAGATGTCGCAAGGACGGACATCGACCATGGTGTGGATGTCGAAGGGAGTGATGTCAAGTTAAGAAATGAAACGTACGGTTCTTAACAGCACCTGCTTCGCCATGATCAACTCCACTGGCCTGATCACTCCTAGAAAAAGAAGAAGAACTCTTCCCACTTGCTGATCGAGTAGCCACCAAGCTTCGTAGTAGTGAAGGTGAAATTGCTTGGCCTTGGGACGTCCAATAATGACCTGACCATCTTGAACAAAAATGTTTCTGGAAAAGTTCTTTACAGTCTTAAACTGTAAAGTGGCAAATTGTCCAGCGCGCATTGGAATGCCAGAGGAGATGGCAAGTCCCAGTAGAATGAGTTGCAGGAACTTCTGAGCTTGAAGCAAGAGAGATCTCTTTTGCTGTAAACTCAGCTCTGTACAAGCTCTCTCAAGATCTTGCATTAAGGGCAGGAGGAGTTTTTTGTTCTCTGACTGATGAAAGGGAGAGTCAGATTGAGCATCATCCAAAAACTGCCCAACTGTGACAGAATCAAACTTTTGGATGAATCTAGTAAAGCCAGAGCTAAGGCTGGTCTTGAAAAAAGACTTGGCTAGATTTTTGAATTCTGCTTCAAGCCTTCTTCCAAAACCTTCTGCAGATTTGCTGAAGTCTATCCAGTCAATCTTAATCACTTTGTAGCTAGAGGAGAACTCGAGGATCCGACCATCTTCTGACCAGATTATATGAGTGGTGGAGCTCTTGACCGGTTGCCGGATATTTAAGCTGCACTCATGCCATAGGGCTGAGACTCGGCCCATCTGTCCTCCACCACGGCAACGGACTGAGGAGGCTCCCCTCTTCAAAAACTCCCTGGGTAGACCTGTCAGTGAATGGTTTATAGGTCAAGATGTAGGTAAGAAATATACTCACAAAAGCCTCTGGTCCTCTTCTGGGAAGCTGTCCACTTGATTGAGATTTTTGGAAGTAGTAAAAACCAGGTCCAGATCAAAGTCCAGCTCCATGTCTTGAATCTCTTCATCTCTATCAGAGCCCTGGCCCTCTCCATCCTTCTCAGAGCTACCTCCATCAGGCAGGTCCTGTGTTCCACTCAAGAAGGCAAGAGGGTAAGAAAGATATTCCTGACCTAATCCACCTAAGAAAGCACTGTGGACTATAAATATCCGACTGAAGTACAATATGTGCTTCAAGTGGGCCTTGAGTACAGAGGCTGCCCTCCATCCTTTCCTGGTGTCCATGGAAAGAAAGATGAACCCCTGTTCCAGTACAGATCCAACAGGAGTCTTGGATTCCATAGGGCCCACAAACATATCAGACAAAAAGGCATGAAGGAAGGAGACCAGGTGGCTAGAAGGCAGGGCTTCTTCTGCTTTCATGCTTTGATATAAACTGCTAATCTGTTGTGCCTGTGAACCTCTCCAGGCCAAAGCAAAAGGGGCAATGTGACTGCCAGGAGCTTGCTGCTTATGCCAGACTCTGAGAACAAAACCCAGGATCCTTGCTACTGTTGAGGAGTATGCAGCCAAGGAGCAGCTTTTTAGAGTTCTCAATCTTCCTTTCCCCCTGAAAATTTATTAGGCCCTTCTCAACTCTTCTAGGCATGACAAAAAGACGAACCCAAAAGTGATTAAATCTCTTAGCTCTGGGCGAGCTTGCTCCAGACGAGCTTCTGCCTCTTGGGCATATTGTTGAATGGACCTGCGAAGGTTCGATAGGGTGAATTCAAGGCGATCTTCCAGGGAAGTCCCTTTCTGACCAGCCTTGATGTTTGATGCTGGTGAGGTAGTTGTCTGGACCTCCACAATCCAGGAGGACAGATTCATCTGAGAAGAAAGATACTGGGGCCATTGAAAATGCCTTATATAATCTGGCACTTGATAAACAGCTTCTTCGTCCACTTCCGAGGCCGAAGTGGAAGGTAGCAGATCCAGGGGTGCACGGCCTTCTTGCAGGGTGACCTGGACTCTTTCGCCACGTCTTTGGCAGTTTTCGCCAAAAAGTTTGACTGTGTCCACAGAAACCATGGGCTGTGTGGGAATGCCAGCATGATATCGGCGATTGTGCCTTGGGGCTTCCCCATCGCCTACATACTTCTTGCAGATCTTGCAGAACTGGGCCTTGGTGGGTGGAAGGAGGCCTGGTATTGGGCCAGGGACCGTTCGGCCTCTTAGACCTTCAAAAAGGGAAGTTGGATCAGCAGCTTTGGATAGGCCTGGGAACCACTTCTTGACATGATCAAGGGCAGGTTGCAGATCTAGCTGGTGTCTCTCCAGGCGTTGTTTCAGAACCACTGGGAGCGAGTATTGACAGGCACCCTCCTCCGGTTGAGGGTGTAGCAGAAGAGTACAGTGGCTCAGTCCATCGGTCAGAGAACGAAGGTCCTCACTATAGTGCAGGAGGCATGCAGAAAGCAGCACGCAGTCCTGAGTTTCTGAGGAATGTTGACAAACTTTGTTCCTGTTCTGGTACCGATTCTCGTCAAGCAAGGTCAACTTTGATCCAATCCCCGCTTCTCCCACCAGGCGGGCAACTAGGTCAGCCCTGGATACTGCTCTTGAAAATGAGTAAAAGACCCCTGATTATCGAGGGAAACACCAACACTTCTCAAGCTCCACCGGCCCCCTGCCTCTGACCTGGGAAGTGGAAACTGGTGCATCCTCATTCTCACTGGAGTCTCCATCCTCACTGCTCTCCCAGCTTAGTTCTTCACCCTCCCTCTCAGTCTCATCTTCAGTGCTCAGGCTCTCCTCGTATGCACTATCGCTGTCATCACACTCCGGACCAAAGAGGTCCCTCCAGTCATCCTCATCTTGACCCTGCCCTAGGTCTCAAAAGCTGAGTTCTCCCCCAGACTCCGAAGAAAAATTAAAGGCCCCTACCTGGGTCTGCCTCTTTGAGCTCTTCCAGGTGGCGTTCTGGGAAGTTCCACAAGGTCAATTTGGTGGGGTGAAACAGAGCAGAGGACAAACCTGCTCTCCCTCTCTTTCTAGGGGCATACCCTTCCTTCTGCATATGGTCCTCTTCTGCCATAGCCCAGGGTTGAGGTGCGATAAAAGGATGAGAGGGGTAGCCACCTACCAGAGTCTGACAGCCCTCTTTTCTTCCCTGGGTGTAGGATGGGGCAATGGATCCGTCAGAGTCAGATGGCCTTCAAGCAGGATCAAATACCCCCAAGTCATACCTTTTGTGCTCGGCCTGCTCCTCTGAACGTTCCTGGATCTGGGAGGAACAAAGACCCCCAGAAAGTTGGAGGGCCTTGCACTCTTTGACGTCACCTGGGTCTCCATGGCTAAGGTATGGCGAGGGGGTAGAAAGTGGGGAGGGGCAACCGAGCAGGACAGCAGGATGCTAGAGTGGACCAGCAGAGCCGCTAATGCTGCCAACCAAGCTTGCTGGCGAGCAATGTCACGCGTGACAGGATCACCCCAGGAGCTTCAAAATTGGCACCCCCAAGAAAACCCCCAGGCACCCACTGCCGCAGAGAGTGCAAAGTGGCCTGCTAATACCTCCTCAAAAAAGAGTTGATCCCTTGAAGCAGACGGATTTCGAACCCCTCTCGCTACAGCCCAAGGGCGTGGTTCTTACTCGACATTACTCGGTTCTACTCGAGGTTACTCGGTTCTACTCGAGGTTACTCGGTTCTACTCGAGGTTACTCGGTTCTACTCGAGGTTACTCGGTTCTACTCAGTGCTACTCCGGGCTGATAGAGTGCTCAGGCACGGTGCTCCTTGGGCGTGGTGCTGCTGAGACTCGGGACTGATTCCACCCACCGGTAGGTCAGCGCTCCTGCCGGTGTTGGTGCATTCCCTTCTGGGTTGGTTGGTAGTTGTGCCATTCCAGACAATACACCACTACCGTACGGATGCGGGACGCATTTTGAGGGCTCAGTGCCGCGGTGTCCAAGAGGTCTTGCGACCTGACTCAGGTTGCCAGCAACTGGGGCCCTTGTTCCAAAGCACACGCTGCTCACCTAGATTGAATCTGTCTGCTCAACCTTCCATCAAGCACCTCACAGGTGATATTCCATCACCGAAAGCTCCTGTATTCTGTTTGTGCTGTTGAAAAGAACTACGGGCATGGCAATAGGCATGGCATCGATTCCTATCCACTTGTCTCAAACGTAAAAAGCCTTGCCGCCTGTGTATTTTGGAATGTCTGCACCCTTGCTAAGCCCCTTGCGCTCGTCCCGCTCTGCTCAGCGCAAGCCCATTTCCAGAGGCAGCCTCCAGCGTCCTGCGAAGTGGAGGGTCTCGCCGACGTGTCGGTTTCCGGCAGAGCCGCCCATGCGCACGCTTCCTGGACGCCCCGGCGGCGTTACAGCTCTCCGCCATGCTGCCCACACCCTTCACCTTCGCCTCTCCCCTTACCCTTATCGTGCCCTGTGCTGTTGTCCCTCGGGACGAATTGTCTGCATGCACCTTAGCGTCGACCGAAACCTGGCCAGCAGGTCAGGCAGAACAGAGTACAGGTGTCCTCCAACAGCAATCGTTGCACAGTGAAGTGAAGACGACGGAGCTTGAGCTGTGTACCATGAGAGTAACGACGGGGCTATATGTACAGTGGCCAGACAGGATGAGAGGCCCAATGTGCAGACAAGGAAGTAGACATTGGGGCGACGCAATAAGTTGCACTGTCCGTAAGATAAAGGTTCAGCATGAAAGTCGAGGGTAACGCAGATGGGGATAGACCGGTGGCGGGCAGCATCTCAAGCTGAAACCCTGTTAGAGAAAGTGCCACTGTAGAAAGCACGCGAAAAGACTCCCCCATTTCGTACTGTGCGAGGCTGTTGTATCTCCGTGACAACACAAGTGAGAAGGAGCCTAGAATGGCATGGAAGACAGGCCGCGAGCGGTACAGTAGCCGTGGCTGATAATTATGTTGGCCTCCATGAGTGCGCTTCGCAAAGCTGAAGTCTCGTTGCGGGGGAAATGGTGATGGTAGAAGAGCGATGCTAACGGCACTTGTATTGCGGACGGATGTGCTGTTAAGAGTTAGATGGAGCATGTCGGAGCAATATAGTGATGAGGGATTCGTACCTCTGCGCAGACGACGACAGGTAGCAGGTGATGGCCGGGGAAGGGAGAGAGCGCCAGTCCAACTATACAGCACAGGGATTGCGTATCCCTAACGAACTCCTGGAAGCTATCCGTAGCGTTGGGCAGGAGCCGCGCGCAGTGCGTAGGCGGCCATCATGCGGGGAAGAGAAAGAAGACGGGGCACGGCGCATGCAATCAGGGAAGCACATTGATGTCACTGAAAATTAGGTCTCAATACACCCACAGCCAGCACACCCGAGTACTACAACAATTGCGTGCTCCACCTCCTTCAATTCTTGCCATATCTCTTGCATGCTCTTCTCTGCCAGAAATGCATCAGAAATTTCCTCCAGCAAGGAAGACGAGGACTTACTTGCTCGAGGAGCAGTGAATGGGCTAGGATTGTTCTCCTTGCCCTCATTCCAAGCAGCGAACATAGCGTCCCATTCCTCCACCTGCTCTGGGCGCTTGCTGCGAAGACCATCATCCATCTCCTTGTAGGAGTGGTGAAAATAGATCGCATTCGGAATGGCTTCCAGCACCTTTCGAAGAAGGGAGGAGCCTATGAAAGATGAGTCAGGAGATCATTATGGCCTGCATACAAAGGCAACGCACCCATGCCAACCATGCGTCTCCAGTTCGAGAAAGCCACAGAAATCACCGAGGGTGTCCCGGCGCGAACCCGGCCCCATCTCCTTGGTGCTAGCTGCCGCACCGTTTAGCCAAGCCCAATTCCTTTCCGGGCCCTCCAGCTCTGACCGGCCCATCCCAACAGTTCTGCGGGAGGAGTATGCGCTATGACAAGCCTCTTTGTGGGCTTGAAGGTGGAACTCCGGTACCAAGAACACGACATCAGCGTCACTGAGCGACTCCTGTATAGCGTTCGGAAAATTGGCGACGCGTTGCCAAAACTTCTTCTTCCATTGGCAGGCGAGGTCATATGATGCGACAAGGGTCTTGATTATCACGTCCATCAAGGTGGAGAGAAAGATATAGTCCATATTCAGATACCTGAAAAAGAAATCAGCCACCGGACGGAGAAGATAGACAGACTAACAACGCACCGTTCCCCTTTCTGCAGATCACCGAGGCCGTTTGCTCGCCAGAACTGGTGGCGACCGCAGGTAACGGCACCAACGCCGGTCGATGCAAGCCCCTTTGTCTGCTTCAGGTTGGCTGTAGCTAATGCCGCAAAGGCCACGCAAGTACTGATCTGTCATAAACACAATTAGTCACAAATGAAGCAGAGCGTTGCAGAACAGGGTGTACCTCCTCCTCGCTGGTATACTCCACAACATACTGCCCATAACTTTTGCTCTCTACAAAGTACGCAAAGCCACTACCGAGTGGTGGGTCACTGTCCTCACTGGTGCGCAGTCGACTCTTCAACCGGAAATTTGCATAGCTAAGACCAACCAATAGAGAAACCTAGAGTTGCATCAGCCAGAAATAAGCACAGGCAATGACAGTACACGTACGCCTTTTCGGGAGGAGCATCCATCCAATTCGATGGAAGATTCACCCCAGGCCGAGGGCAAGCAGGACACTTGACGGCGAGCTCCCCTTGCTTCGTGCCGGCAATGCCAGTGGGGTCCAAACCGCGGCCTCCACGTTTGAGCATCTTCGTAAAGTGCCACTCCCGGATCATCAGCATGAACATAGGTAATCGATCCTGGAAAAAGGGAGAAGGCTTGCATTAGATGGCTTGCGGCACGAACAAATCTACAAAAGACACCCACCGGGAGTTTCAGAAGGCCAGCGCCATTGGTTTGCAAATCGAGGGCCTTGTAACAGTCATAGGCAGACAGCTTGCCTTGAAGGTTCAGTGCATGAAATTGTCGTAGGAGTGCCATCGTGGCGCAAGTCTGAGGTTGAAGGGGTGTAGCGGGCCACCACGAAGCACGAAGGAGTTGAACCCGATGGGACAGGCTGCCAGAACAACCACAAAAATTAACAGCAACCAGGTGTATGCCGTTCGTGTGGAGACAAACTCCTCCCGGCCTGGGACCCGTGAGGGGCAAAGCCCACAGGCATCGTGACCCACCTGCACCCGCAGGCCGAGGTCGCGTAAAGGAGTGGTTACAAACCGACCGCCGCACCATCTCTAGTGAGAGAGACATATCAGAGGATGCGACGGTATACCACAGCTGCAGGCTGCTCACCTCGACGACGTGGAGCGGCATTGGACGATGTGCTGCCTTCAAGCAACCCATGCAAACTAAGCCTCCACAATGGCACTCCTTGCACCAAAATTCCGCACTCTCAGCGCCGCAGGAACGGCAAGCCCCCTCTGACACGCCTGTATCCACCGCATTGCCTGGCAGCCCCCTCCCTTCTAGCCTCATTAGCTCATCGAGGTACTCCGACGCATGCTTGCGCCATGTGGACAAAGGGCGATCCTATAAGATGCTAGGGTAAGCCATCCTCCCAAACCATACAATCAAAGAATGAACTCACCGAGTTGCTATATCGCTTCGCTGGCACGACCTCGACGCCCTGCAGCCCTGCCTCGTGCGTGGCATGGCAAGACTGAACCTCTTCAAAGAATCCTTCTTTTACCCCGTCGGCCCCCATGGGATTTGCACCATCAGGCGACGCAGAAGTATCAAGGAGGGCAGCGGCAACAGTTGTTGACCGTGTTTGCACGCGTCGATTTTTGCTGATCGAGAGTACTTCTGAGACGACTGGAGGTGCACCGTGATCGTATACTTCGAAGGTACGTTTCTTAGCCTTCGTCATTTGATAGGAGGGGTAGGAGGATGAGGGATGGAACGAGAGCTAAAAAGAGTGAGTGAGAAGTGCGAAGAAGAGACGTCAACTTAGCCGTGCCAGCAGGACTTCGGCACTTGAGCAGCGCAAAGTTCCGAATCGCGTAACAATAAGCGCGCATGCTTCGTCGGTCTAGTCCCTGCTCCAAGGAACAGACACTGAGTCATTATGTACGCAAGTATTACTACATTAGAGCGATTAGGCTGTTAGGAAGAAATCTCAATAGTTGAGAGTCGAAACACAGCAGCTATTAGAGCATTAAGACTGCGGGTGAAACACGCTCAGCCGGTCCGCCATTAAACTGGACATGGTTGAATACAACGATAAGGCCCATGTCCAGCGTTCTTTAGGAGTGCCGTCCATGGCCACACGCTCCGACCGCGAGAGAGTCTTCGCAGGCCGGAAATCGTGGCAGATGAAGCACAGTAGCGCGCCCGTACAGTACTGGCTTAGAGAAAAGCGAACTTCACCCGGCGCGATGGGGGTGTTGGCATGCCGAATGGATGCGGAGGGAATGGCCACAGTTGAGCCTGAGGGGATATTGATAATGAGTCCGAACTCCCATAGAATCAATTGTCCGCCCTTGGTGTGGTCGAATCGTCCCAAAGGGGTGATCGTACACCAGCCATGAGGAACATTGGTGCAATCGAGGTGATCGTTGGTCACTGTGGCAGGGCCGAGGTTAACGGTGGCAGCTGGAAACACACTGTTCGGGAATGGGCGCTTCAGATGCGGGAACTTGGCCAAGAGTATGTCGAGCGTGGTCTGGTAGTAACTGTAGACCTTGGGTGCGTACAGTGCGAAGATGCCTGCAGGAAGGATAAGGGGCATACTAAGAAGAGAAAAGCTGTACATACTACTGCCGAAGCCTGCTATACGCTGCAAGGCGGGGGTGGCAAGAAGCTTGTCGATAATTCTCTGCATCGGCCCGCTGTTACGAAGGTTCCCTGCGACCTTTAACGCGCACCTTGTTAGCACACGCGGTCTAACGATGAGCAGAGCACGCACCTGCGGCCCACCACCATAAGAGATCCCAGTATCCAGCGCAAGGAAATCCCCCCTCCTTCCATCAACAAGGTCTGTTGTTGACCAGCGCCGGCTTTCCTTCTCCCCTTCCTCGAACGCTACCGTGGCTTCCTCGGTAACAACGTCCCACTCTGGGCCTTGAGGCCGGCCGGGAAGGACAGATACAATGCGGCCTCGCGGGTCGCAAAGAACGTGGGGCAAACTGCAATGGAGAACACATCAAACGTCAAGCATAATATTGAAGGCGGCTTTCGGACGCACCTGCCATCCCACTCCAACACTCGAAACCCAATACGCAAGAGCTCCGGCACCGTCCACGACTTCATTCGGAAGGGACAGGTATGCACGCCCACGAACGCCCAGTTTGCCCTTCTAAAACGGGCTGTGTCGAAGTTTGTAGGTACGACGACGGTCTTCCCGACGCGCCTTGAGAGCGAGGACCGTATCTTCGGTGGCTTAGGGAGGACGATGCCAGCGGCACAATCGTGCGCCTTCTGCCGCTGCTTCCGTTTCGACTTTGCCTTGGCCCGATGCGTCCTCACAGCGGAGGACAGACCCTTGGGCCCACGCGTGGTGCTGGTCGAGATGGGCGAGGGAGATGGCGGCAGCAATTGGTCTGGCTGTGAGGGCATGGGAGCAGGAATATGCGAGGGATGAGAGCTAGGGGTCGGCAAAGAGGACAGAGAAGGAGTTGGAGACGAGCCAAGGCCGGTGGGCGCGGATAAGCCAAGACCGGTGGGCAGGGAGGGGCCATGCGGTGAGATGGATGGCCACGTCAATGGGTCTATAGCAGAGGAGAACACACGGGTTGCCAACGGCGACCTCCCGCTGTGGGAGGAAGCCTGATGCCCCATGTCCTCCGCTTCACGCCTTCGCTCTTCCTCCTGAAAGGCTCTTAAAAGCCCAGGGCCGATGTCGATGCTGCCGTCCACGACCTGGATGGGTACAGCATGCAATTGCTGGTAGAATGACATGTAATCCCGGCCCGAGCGCGTACGGCTGACAGCAATGCGGCAAGCTGGGCTTTGCATGGTAGTGGTCGGGCTCTGCATCTGGCAAACAGTGCTGAGTGTTCGCGTTGCGTTGATCCGTGACGAAACTCACCTTGAGATGAGAAAACCACCTCAAACACCGCCAATCCCCCTCGCCAGAAGTGCCCTGGGTGAAATCGCGTTCAAAACCGGTCAGCTCGCGTGGACAAGGACAGGAGAGGGAAGCCCACGCGATTGCTCGAGTCCAGCTGCTGGGCTTGGGCGAAGCCCACTGGAAGGACTCGTGCAGATACGGGGCTTATGAGAAGAGATTAACTCACCACGACCGAGAACGCGTCACCCACGACTGAGAACGCGAATAGATAGGATAGGCCGGCCGTGAGGGAGGAGAGAGGGAGGAGAGAAGGAGGTGGACGTGGCTTCCAAATCCGGAAGAATTGAATGGCTCTGCATTTCAATCTCCGACTATGCGGAGACTCAATAATCTTCTGACCACTGCCCAGTTGCCACCCAATAATCAAACGTCCGATTATAGGCGTAAATTGTTCGTTATACCAAAAAAATGCATTGCGAAAAACATTGTGACATAGCCAAACAAAAGCAGTAACAAAGCCACATTACAACACGATGAGATCGACGACGCAGTACTACACATGTCCCAGGTACAGGTAAGTAAACATCTTGCAAGAGGCTCAAGAGCCCAAGCGCGTTCAAGGACTCTTATGTTCTGGATAATTGCAATCAAGCTTGAATGCACTTTTCGAGTGCTTGCAAGAGCTGTCAAGACATGTCTTTCCAAATCCGGAAGAGCACTAACACGGCAGTTGCAGGCCCTTGAGGGCTCTTGAGGGCTCTTGAAGGCACTTGAGACAATATTTAGTCTGAAAACAGCATTATATTCTCAATGATACATAGACTACAATATATACACTACTAGAGAAGAAAGCCAAACTCAAAAACCATGCTGCGCAAGCCGATGGGTACGAGCTCAGCGTCAAGGACCATGGAAAGCGCTGGTAGCAGACAATTGAATGACTGACAACAAGGTACTGCTGATGGAAAACTTACAACGAGTCGCGGCCTTCGAGGCATTGTAGAGACCCGCGTTCGCGAGGGAGCTGTCCGGAAAGGGTCGTGATTATGGTAGACTGCCGGAAAGCTCCAGCACTCACATCCATCCAGCGATCGATCCAAGCCAGACGACGGTGCCGGTCTTGCGGGCCCTCATGTAGGGCAGGAAAGCTCTGATTATATTGAGTCCTCCGAACACATTCGTGCTATATCGATGAGGTCAGGATCAGCAGTCAAGGACACGGTGCTGACAAGGTAAAGTCGTACTTGAACTGGTCGTAAGTTTCCTGAGGCCTTCGCGCACATCAACATCAGCGATATCTAGGGCGAGCCTCGCGAACACATACGTTGTTTCTTCCAACGCGCCGGGGCAATAATATCCGGCATTATTCACAAGGACATCAACACGGCCGTAGATCGCAATGGCCTGCTTCGCGACCTCGTGAAGTTCCTCCAGTGGGGCAGTCACCTCCAGCTCGAGGACGTCGGCACCCTGATGCTTGAGGTTGTCGAGCTTGTGGATGGACCGGGCGCGGCTGGTGGCAATGACCTTGTCGCCGCGCTTCAGGGCCTCGAGGGTCAGGAGGTGTCCGAGGCCAGAGCTTGTGAAGAATGAGTCGCGAGGCGATAGCGAGACGAAAGATGACGACATACGAAGTGCCAGTAATGAGCCAGACAAGTTGACCAGACATACTTTCGGTATTTGAGACAAGGTGAGGGAGCAATACCCATTGGCTCGATCATGTGCAGTCGCAGGGTATTTATGTACACTGCCCGACGGCGGGAGCGTGAATGACTGGTGAAACACTACAAGGTCGAGCAGCCCCGCTGAGCCAGGCTGAGTGCCGCCAAGCCTGACTGACTTCACCTCAAATCCACCAGAGGCTAGACGGCCCGCTGTCGCGTGGATAAGAGTCTCGTGGAGCCTCATGATGCCAATGGGAAGCACCAGACACCGAGTTCCTTGGCAAAGGCTGCGGATCTAAGTATCCACATGCGGCGCGTCTTGAGAGCTCCTCAGTTGTTCGCATTAATTTCGTATGCGGATGCTGACTTGATGGGTAGGGCAGGTGTCTATGGTCGGCGGAGGTAATGTATGGCAGAAAGAGCATGGCTGATTCATGATATCAAACGTTAACAGACCTGTATCAGTGGTTTGTTTAGCTAGCGAGGTCAGAAATCGGGAACCTGAACACCACTTTCTACGATGAAGGAATGATCCCGAAGTTATTCGGAGTTAGAAACGACGAACTCACCTAGGTTCATCCACAAACGCCAAATTAGGCCGCCGGGAGCAGCACCTCCGGTCCCTCGACTCGAGCACTGGCAGGCCCTGCTCGGCCTCGTCGGCGATGGCGTCCCCTGGATGGTGTGCTGGCGAAGTCAGCATCTACGGCATCCGTAGCCTTTTCGACACAGTCCGTGCTCGACGCGATTCCTCTTGTCCTTCAACGACGCTCGACATAGATCGCAAAATGCCTTACGTGTCGTTGCACGACCACCATGTCATACAGACTCGCGATTTGCAGTCCTTCATGAGACTGAGAGCACAGCGAGGCTTTCAGCGGTTGGAGTACTCATCCGATGAATCGGAAGATGACGTGAAGACCGAAAACCTGAAGTGAGGGCACTAAGGCGGGGCGGCATTGATGACACTGAATGCAATCCTCCCACCAAGTTATGCGCCGCATCATCACGTGCCCCTTTCCCGCGCGTCGCGCAACTTCCTTTTACGGATGCGTCGCATCCTCCGCCTAAGTCGAAGCAAAAGGAGGGCCCGTCTGACTGAGTTCTGTGCATGGGGAGGGCATAGATAAATATGAATAATGTTCCATGATGTGTAGAGGCAATTTAAAAGCCTTCTGTGAAAGAAAAATGGAGAAATTCACCGTTGGAATCACATAAATTGAATTTCCATTGAGGGACAATTGAATCAGGACAAAGATCAATTGTTGGAGGCCTCAGAGATCCACAGAAACTAGAATATGAACAAAAAGAAGATAGAAATAAGGTTCAGCCATTCAAGAACATCTAGATTAGCAACAAACAGGCTTNTAACCCCTCAGGATGCCTTTCACAGAACCCTTCCCAGAGACTTGCTTTTTTCTATCTTATGTTTGTTCATCTTCTGGTTTCTGTGGATCTCTGAGGCCTCCAACAATTGATCTTTGTCCTGGTTCGATTGTCCCTCAATAGAAATTCAATTTATGTAATTCCAATGGTGAATTTCTCATTTTTCTTCCACAGAAGGCTTTTAAATTGCCTTTACACATCACAGAACATTCTTTGTATTTATCTATACATGGGAGGGCACAGAACTCGGTCAGAAAGGCCCTCCTTTTGCTTTGACTTAGGCGGAGGATGCGACACATCCGTAAAAGGAAGTTGCGCGATGCGCGGGAAAGGGGCACGTGATGATGCGGCGCATAACTTGGTGGGAGGATTGCATTCAGTTGCACGTGCAGCTCCGGATCCACCTTTCAAGATGATGCTGCTTTGCGCCACTTTCCAGATAAGTATTTCCGAAAGTCCTACTGGCTGTCCAGGTCTCGACGAGGATATGGCACTTCCTGTCGACGAGGATGGACATGTCATAATTGGGTCTTTGTGGAAGCTTCTCCTAGTCAATCGCTGGATGAGTGAAATTGCTGTCATAGCTCTTTGGATCACTGGAGAGATCCAAGTAGAAATGTGAATTTTCATTCAAGGTGATCTTTTCGTCCATTGCCACAGAGTTATACATCCACAGGATAACTTTGCTGAGATTAGGAACCTTTTCGAGAATCTTTGGCAAAAGATCATTGGCACGTCCCTGAGGATGTGGTAGAAATTATACCTGGTTTGGTGATCTTTTTCTGCAGAGGACCATGAAGCCGACTGAAGTTGATCTGTACTTTTTGGGTTTGTGACTTTGACCCCACTGGTTTTTTCTTCTAGAGAAAGTTCAATAGAGCAATTCGTAATATGTCAAACACCTTACTCAGTGTACAATTTTTTTCTTCATGCCTGTTAATTTAATGTTTGCTTTTCCATCATTGTTGCTAGCATCCTGCATTTTATGCTTGAAAGAAGTTGAGGATACTCTGAATTGGTGGTAAGATTTTTAATGCAATAAAATTGGATGACCGTACCCCATTTTTTGCAGAATTCTCACAACAACTTCCTTTGCAATGAGAAACTTTGTATCACTGTCAAACAATGACTGAAGAGCGGCATCAATGGCATCAGTGGTTGCCTTCACAATGTGTTCAATTCTAGAAATAAGGATTGAGAGAGTCAGTACACCAGTATATGAAAAACTCACTCTTCAGAAGGATGTCTGTGGCAAAATTCACTGGACTCCATCAAGGAACGGCAAGTCTGGATCAGAATAACTGATTGCTGCAGGTAAGCCCACGGTATCTTCGTGCACTTCACCAAACTCTGTTGGAANGAATTCNAGCATTCAAAGGCTGTTCCTATCNCCATGGACTAGTGATGAAAGTTGGAAGGCCAGGACCTGGTTCAGTTTGCATGNAGCGGGACACATGATTGCTGCNAGTGAGCTACTAATGCTGTTCAGAGTGTGGGCTNGAGCCATGTCCATCAGATGCTGTTCGAAGTCCANGGAACACGTTNAAGATCACATATGATATGGATGCACGACACAAAACTGCAGTAAGTAGTGGATCTGNAAGGAAGGAAGGAAGGGTCAACTTGGACTCACTGCTTCTCGGCATCTNGCAGAAGGAAGGAAGCACTTACTGCTGGGTCCNGCTAGTANTAGTCTCACCTGCAGAGGAAGAGTCACGATGGGCAGGCCTCAATGCTTCATAGCTTCATACATCAGAAAAATCTGCAAGTGGTACATAGCTCTATAAAGTCTATATAGATTTCATAGTTNNATAGCACTGCCCTTTTCTCTATAGCCAGCATAGCTAAAGAGNAATGCTATATAGTGCTATGGAGCTGAAGGNTGATGCTATGAAGTGNTATGATAGTCTGACTAGCTATGATAGCTATAAGTGTCTATTAAAGCTATAAGGCTTATGTGTCTTACATATTCTACATTCAATATATGTCTCACATATTCTACATTTAATATGTGTCTCATATATCTTATATGTAGGCCTGATATATATATTAAAGTAATAGAATCTATCAAAACTATAAATCTTTTTACAGTCAGATCAGAATTAGTAACATATAATCACACAAGTATAAACTATTTCAGTGCATGAATATTATATTAATATCATAAACACTACTACTAACTAAAAAGTGAAAATGTAAATAAGATAATAGTAAAATAANATAATATTAGATAAGTATATAAGATAAGATAAGTGTAAGATAAGGTAAGTAGTAAAAGATAAGAAAATATTAGTCTTAGAAGATAGAGATAACACATGCAAACTTTAGAGATAACACATGCAAACTTACCAAAGTAATCAAAAAGCGAAATCTAAAAGACTAACTCGAAAGACATTAGTATTAGTATAAGTATAAGCAATAAGAGACCAACAGTTAAAGATTACCTTAGAAGACAACAACAACGAACAAGGAGCAATGATGAGCAAGCATAGAACAACGACGAGCGAGCAGATGATGACAACGAGCGAGGAAAAGACGACGACGAAGGCATCAACATGACAGAAGAGAGTAGAGGTTAAGAGCAAGAGACAATGTGTGTCGTGCGCGCCTTATATACGAATCCCGGGCAAAGCCAGGATTCGTGGCTGCCGGGCACTTGCCAAGCGTCGCGTCGAGACTGGGTGCCAGACTTCACTAAACGGACTTGGCTCCCTGTGAGCTTCATATACAGTAGATACCTATTATGCTCATTACTTCGAATTGTATATATAATTTGTAGCTCTGCTGTTTTTTTCTAAATTTATATGATTTGTCTTGATTTGTAGTGGCTCGAGGAACGTAGCTTCGCACGTTCAGTGGCTGAAGCACCGAATGTGCATCAAGACTTGTCTCTACATATCTCTCATCTCTCTCCTTCATTCTTCCTCCTCCCTTTCCGTTCCTCTCTCTCGCTGATTCGAACATTTTAGTAGGCCTGGAGTCGTTGCAGAGGGGCTTAAGGTGAGTAAACAAAGTTTTACTATATATCTTTTCGTACTAATCAAGTGTCGCTCGAAAACAAGCGACACTCGTCATTTCGACACCCCCCACGTCCTCCATCAACATCTCTATGCCCCCCATTGCCTGTTCAACATCCCGGTCATCCCTATTGGCTTCAGCTGTCCCCCTCCGTCTTCCTAACGATGCCGCCAACCCCCTGCTGCCTGCGCATGCAACCTCAACACCCTGCACCCAAACCATCATGTCACCCGCAACCCGGTACCCCCTTTTGCGTGCATGACTGCAGACTACGCATGGGCAGCGTTCCATGCCATCTGCGGGCTGTCAGCAACATGCGCACGGCCCACGTCACCGCCCGTGCCCTCCATATCCGCATGTCTGAGTCCCGTTGCCATGGCAATGGGACCCGGTCGTCCTTCCTTCATGCTCGCCCTAGCTCGCCACGCCTCAAGCGACCCCATTGGACCCTCTCCACATCCCCGCCGTGTCACCAGCTTTGTGAATGGCTCCAGCGCACAAGATCCAAGCTCCGTCCAGCTCGCTGACGCTCTGCAATGCCCTGCGATCGTGCCCTGCACCTTGCTCGCCCGCGCATCGCCTTGGTCATGCACACAACACCCCGAACATGTGCACAACGCTCCGGCTGCCCACACAACATTACGCACTTGCACGTCATGACCAGCCCACGGGGGAATGCCTCGGACATGCGCACCATGCCCAGCCTGCACGTGCAACATCCCGCACACACGCCCCCAACGTGCCGCTCGCCTGCTCAACACCTTGCGCGTGTGCACGGTCCCCTGGCATGTGCAGAAGGCCTCGCGTGTGCACGAACCTCCTGCGCACGCACCACAACGTCCTGCATGTCCGCACAATGATCCTGGACATGCACAACAACACCTGTGTGCACACAACGAGGCCCCACACGCTTGCATTATGCCCTGCATCCACGCTCAACACCCCATGCCTGCATGCACGTGCGCACCATGCCCAACACCTGCACATGCCTGCTCAATGCCTGCTCAATGCCCACGCATGCCTGCTCAATGCCCATGCATGCGCACAATGCTTGTCGCATGTGCAGAGCACCTCGCACGCTTGCACGACACCCCAATATCTCACACCTACCCCCTACACATGCGCGTGACGCCTCGCCGGTGCACCTTCCC
Source organism: Hericium alpestre (assembly GCA_004681135.1). Lineage (NCBI taxonomy): Eukaryota > Fungi > Basidiomycota > Agaricomycetes > Russulales > Hericiaceae > Hericium > Hericium alpestre. The sequence goes on along the minus strand of SFCI01000312.1, from coordinate 4,823 downwards.
TAGTTTATTTGATTGTAGTAGTACATGAATATAATTAAATTTCACCTGTTTCGAGTATTATACACTCGAAATCATAGACTCTACATCAACTGCAGGTATTATAGCAGCCTGAGAGTCCATAGTAACCTTGAGAAGCTTTGTATGGAACATAGTATCTATAGGATACATAGAGGTAGACTAAGGATACATAAGTTACATAGCAGGCATAGTAGTGTCCTGTTACTATGTAATACTATATACTCATCACCCATGACTATGATAGCTACCATAGTNCNGTATAGATGTGTGNNCCAACTACATAGCAACCATAGCACTATAGAAGAAAGCATAGCATTGGCTGAGAGCTATGTAGATTTCACATTTTTCTGATGCCGGAGCCGGTCGAGGGAGGTTCCCGAGCTGGCTGGAGGACCTGTCGAGGGAGGTCCTCTAGGGTTTCCAGTCCTACGGAGAGGGCACTTGGATCTCGCCTCATCACTAGATTGCTGACCCTCGCTTCACATGTATGTACTGTAGCCACCATACGGGTGCGACATAACCAGGACTCTGTCCTGGAATTACCATGAAGGAAGCTTGTCCGAGTGTGTGCACGCCCTCCTAACAAGTCTGAGCTAAGGCGGCACATACCGCAGTCGTCGCGCCTTGCTATTCACCATGACCATGGCCCTCAATCTACTGTTTTATACTCACAATTTCCTCACTTGCCGCTCAGATACTGAGCTGGTCGATCCGAAGTGGATTCCAATCCTGGATGCACGCAAGACGAAGGAATGCATTTATAGCCAGGCATTCCCCCCGAATGATCCTCACCATGACAAAGGGCGGCAGAATCACATTTTTATCGTCTTCGAAGCCATCTGCCACATTCAGAAGGAAGACTTCAACTTGACAACGACAGGCGATGCCATTACCGGTGATCCTGAGGCAGAGATCGAGCCTTATGCTTACTGCTGGCTCGAGGCGCCGACGGAGACTGGACCCCTGAAGTGGGAGTGGGACCAGTTGATGGCCTGGCTCAACAGCATTGTCTGTGCTACCGAGGAAAAGTACTCTGAGAGGGTTAATACAGAGTTCTTGTTTGACGGTGATGGTGGTGATGCAGGGGCCAATAGTGAAGGCTCCTCCGGTGACCTCAAGTACCTCCAGGTCAACTTCAAGCTTCATCACCTGGTTGACAAGGTAAATAACCACTTTACTTGCTTCCACATGTTGTCTAATCTATAATTCAGCATTTTCACGGCAATGACATGCCACTTTTTGATATTGACGGAAAGCACTGCATTTCATCGTCCGTCAATGACATCCCGATCGAGCGCCCCATCTGTGCGTTCTTCACACTCCTCATCTGGCCTCCGCCTAGCAGCAGTTTGACGGTTGCAGCAAGTATCCAATCCATCCATTTATTTGAGTAGTTCCAGTCTGGTTTGTTTTTGTCCTTTGTCCTTTCTTCGAAGCCATGGTACATATGTACAAAAATCTACTTAATGCTTTGGTTTGTTCAGGTCTCTTACTGTAACTTTAAGGCTCGTTGATTTGTATTATTAGCTGAGATGACATGTACTGCTAGTAGGCGAATGTGAAGAGTGAATATGTGATAGGAATTATCATGTATCCCCAGGGAGCGAGGGAGCTAACATGCCAAGGGTGCTTCGCGTGCCTGCCTCGGTACGCTCGAGCGAGCGACAACTAGATTTGCCTCTGTCGCCCACAATATATAGCGGGGCTTTGTCAGTCTGGCGATGCCCCTTTGGAAACCACCTCCCTCTGCGGCAACATGTCTGGCATCTTCGATCCGGCTGCTGTCAAGGCCACGCTCAAGCTCATATTGCCTGAGAAACAGTGGAAGAAGTTAGTCCATGAATGGGACAGCACGGTGCGTCGCGCGTCACTTACCTGTTTGCCGCTCTTCCTTATCGAGTCCTGTTGAAAAGGTTTTCAGCAAGTATGAGCACTGGAAGGGGAACCGCGAGAACCAGGCTGGCTCAGATGCACAACTCACCTGGGCCGCGAATGTCGTTGCCTACGTCAACTTTCTCTGGGATACCACAAAGATCCCCCCAAACAGCAGCAAGGACAAGACGCCTCGTAACCTCGCTAGGGCCATCCCAATGCATGGGCCATGCTTCATTCCACTGACCTACATGTACCTCCGAATGCATCAATATCTGGCTGAAATCGAGCCAGGGGCTGCTTACCTAAAGCCTCTGCACATCATCCATCCTGTCTACTACCCTGAGCTCCTCAAGTGCCCCCGATGTGGCACGACAGATCGCTTTAAGGTAAAATGGGACAGCTGGACCTCGGCTGGGCACCGAGAAGTGTCAGGCCTGCGATGGAATGAGACAGTCCTTGGATATCAGATCCGCTGCAAGGACTGTCACAATATCCCAGATGAGAACGGAGAAACTCACCATTGTCTCACGACTGTGGGAGTGTCAGCTCACGTCACAATCCCAGGGGGGATTCCAATTTTCTTCAAGCGCTGCAGTGTCACACGTGACCTCTTCGATCTCATCGTGGAGTTGCAGCTGACCATGACCTCTGCTGGCCTGGCAGAGAATATCAGACGTAGGTGAAAAAGGATATCACCCATCTGATTCGACGCTAATATTCCCACAGAGCTTCATCTACTCGAATATCAGCAGACTGTGCAGGAATACCTGCAGTATTTTCGATCTTGCAAGGACACCCCGATCAGACGTCCCCACCTTCGTGCTTTCTCTGCCCCTGCCGATGTCGACTGCTACGAGGACTTCCTGATAATGTGCGACAAGGTCACCGACATCCTGCTCGAGTATAGTGAGAAGACACAGCACGAGAAAAGCTCCGAGTACATTCGGACGCTCACTGGTATGCCATGTGACCCTCGGGTCTTTTCTTGCTGCAATACTCACTCATTTTCAGGCATCTGTGTATCGATTGACAACACGTTCAAAGTGGGCGATAAGGCAACCGTTTCAGAGGGCCGTGGGCAAAAGTGCCTAAACGTGATGAAAGGAGGGCTGTTGAACATGATCAGCGAGTGCAATAATTATCTAGGCTGGGTAAAGTACTTCGTTCTCTTCTTGTTATACCTAATTGATTGTATTTTTTTTTTTACCTTCAGCAATTTTGTCTGTCCGGCTCATCAAAGAATATCACAAACTTGCTTAAAGGCTATGAGCAATGCTGCGCTGTGCAAGGCTGCGACCGTGGTGACTCGGCACCTGTGCCACCGCCCGAGATGCTGTCAGCTGATAATTGTTGTCTCATCCGCTCCGCTGTAGAGGTGGTTTATGGTGACAAGGTCCACATAGTACTTGATGTGTACCATTGCATGATGCGGTATGTACTTGTTGCAACTCAGAGGGTGTTCACGTGCAGTCTGAACCACTGTGACTAACTGATGTGCTTCCTGCAGATATCTTATCACAGTCTCTACTAGAAAGAAGAACCCTCACTAGAAACAGGTGGCACATTCAATTATCGACGCTATACTCAAGGAACAGTCAGACAAGGCCAAGGGCAAGCTTGCCTGGTACTGGAGCAAAGACGAGCAAGAAACCCGACTGCAAGAAATGTTCGAACACTGGTCCAGGATCGGCGGGGTTTGGACTGCTGCATCACCAAAGGTAAGCAGATGTTTATTGATTTCTCTGATGCCTGGCACCCAACTAATCTCGCTTTTGCAGGTACATGCCAATCAGCTGGTGCATGTCAAGAAAGGATGCCTCATGCACACCCGTGAAGACATCGTGTCCGACGGAAGCTGCATTGAAGGATGGCACAAGGGCTGGAACTCCCTGATGCAGGCCAACCCAAGTGGCATAGTCGTCTTTGTTGCCCTCGGTCACGATCACGTTCATCACTGCAATACAATATTCGTGTCGATTTCTCATCGCCCTTGCCCTTGCCCTTCATCCAAAGCACCTATGGAAGCCATCACACATGCCTTGTCAACGACACTGCGCTACTCTGGAACACGCTCCGGAAGCGCCCCGAGGTCCCCAATCACAATGCGCTTCAGCCACGGCCCCTTCTCCCTTACATTGACAGCCATGAGACCTTTGGCCTTGTGCCATCTGACATCCCCAAGGTGGAAGACGAACTCCTCAAACTGAAGCCTGAAGACTCGGAGGATCCTGATGCCTTCCAAAATGACCCTGACTTGGTGGATGTTGCCCTCGCCAGTCTGGCTGATCCCACCGCGCTTATCGAGCATGATCCGGTGCTGGACCCGCACCTATTGACGATCGCTCACACGCCGGTGCCACTCAATGGCGATAACAGAGACTCTCAAGCTGGCAAGGGTAAAGCTCGCGAAAGCAACATTATTGTGAGTTATCGCATTGAGCTTCACAGTTTTACTTGCTATGCTCATTCTTGACTATCTTTCTCAGGACTTGACTGACCAAGACATCATCACTAGCACTCCCAACACAGTGGGCACTGCCAGGCCATGCTCCTCAATGGCTGATAATCGCAGCACTAAAAGAAAGTGTTCATCAGCTTTGGCTGACAATGGAGATGCCATCAGGGAGTGCACTCAGAAGAGCCAGAAGAACACTGGTGGCACTGTCAGCACATGGCCTCACCATTCATCGGCATCTTCGAGTCTTGCAGAGGAGGTGTGTCGAACTCCCCTTCATCTCGCACAAACATATTCTGATTTATGCACCACACAGCCCACTTTGGTTCCTGCTCATCTGAAAAAAGTGTTTTCTACATAGCTACAGTATCAAATTATATGTTCTATGATAATGGTACAATAGCATGCATAGCTCTATAGAGTCACCATGCTTGGCTATATAGAGCTATGCAAGCTATCATAGCTTCCATAGCTA
>SFCI01000311.1:0-25645 GCA_004681135.1 Hericium alpestre | reverse complement strand
TGAGCTTCGAGCTCGTCGGCAGCTGTGCGGCGCGGGACTGGGGGATGTGATGAAGGGGCCGGGGCAGCTTCGGGGAATGAGGTAAGTGGGCGGGCCACGAGCTACGACGGGGGCGGTACTCACGGGATGCGGATGAGGATGTCGATGGGCGGGCGCTCATCGCACCCTTCTTGCCATAGCCGAGGCCGATGCAGGAGTCTAGTTTCTCCAGCGTGAAAGTCTGCGGGATGTCGAGGTGAATCGGGGGTTGTTGGGTAGTCTGTCAACGGAGACAACTCACGTTCAGCTCCTCGTCGTAGATGAGGACACAGTCCCACTCTTTCGCCGGCTTCTCATCACCTGTGAAGATTATTGCTTCGCCGTCCTAGAGCCCAGTCAGTGCGCAGTACGATGCACTGGAGTTGGAGCGGGCGGTACATTACTGGTGGGCCGCTCGACGCGGACAGAGGTCGACTCCTTCCCCTTCTTGACCTCGATAGTCCCAGGCTTCGTGGAGTCAATTGACTCGGCTTGAAGTTGTCTGTCACGTCGAATGTCAGTAGTATGGCCAGCATTTACATCGAGAGCACGCACATCTGAATGAGTAGAAGTCTCGCTCTGGGAGGTTGGACCGCTTTGGTGCGGACGCACCCTTGCGTGCCTTGAGCGCCTTGCCAAGGGACGACCCGACGTTGACCTTGTGGCGGCCTGCGGGGGGCATCCAAGTTGCAGATAAGGACATGGCTGGGAAGACGGGTGGGGATAGTGGTGGTATGAGATGAAGAGGGGGTCGGAGAGAGAAGGGAAATAAAAGCTGACCTTGGCTGTGGTCCACCCACAAGCGACACACAAGGCGTCCCTCCGGCGTCTAGTGTCCCTCCGCATAACCGCCCTTGCCCGGCATCGCTTTCCGGCTGTCTAGGGCTGTCTCGTCAACTGATCGTTCCCGAGAGCGTTTTGACGTCGATGCCTGCACAGCACTCGCTAGCTTCATGTAATGCCCGTGTAGCAACCTGAGGATCTTTCACACTCGAAAAGAAAATATCGTTTCCGTATGTACACACGTCGCAACCCGCGGCCGATCCAGATGATGCATATCCTGATCCTACAGCAGGCAACATCTCACATGTACTGTGCTCTTTACTTGAACTACTACGCCGCACAGTTTTCCTACTGTTCCATCATTGTGCTTACAACTCTAACGACCCAGAGAAGTCAACGACATCTTTGCGAACAATCAGATGTACCATACCCATATCACCGCTCGTTTACACTTCGTTACTTCCTGTGGCATAGGCCTAGAAGAACTGATGTGTTGTTGACCTCGGTAAGGAAGATAGCCATTCCTATAAAGGAGCACACGTCGGGAACGTACAAGGTGCACTTGATGGGTCAATAGAAGATATAAAGTGTAAGTGCAAACGACGCGATCAGAGAGATCCTGATTCTGTATCCTCCACATCCTTCACCTTTCTCTTCTTCTTCTTTCCGGCCTTGCCCTCGTTCGGCGGCTCGTCTCCGTCCATCTCCGTCTCCAGCTCCTTCCGCCTGCGCTTGCGCCTTTCGTCCACAGTCGGAGCTGCCTCTTCGATAGGCGCCACATATACCTCTGCACGCTCTGCGCGGCGCTTGGCGGTCGTTTCGTTTTGCTGTATTAAAACGTTAGTCATTGGTCCGCCTGGCGAGGATATAATAAACGCAAACCTTCTCTCTTCGCTCTCGCTCCTCCCGTCGTTTCTTCTCGTGTGGCTTGAGGAAGTACTCTCCGGACTCGAGTTGCAAGTCGACCTATCGCACAAAAAAAAAAGTCAGCAAGCCGTATATAAGACTGCAGTATCACTCGTACCTTGCGCGGTTGCTGGGCAGGCGGGAACGGCGTGTAGACCTTCTTCTCTGGCTTCGACGCCGCATCGGGCGCCAGCCCCGCCGCCTTGCGCGCCTCGTTCTTCGTTTCCAGCTTCTCATGCTTCTTCGCAGTCTTCTCTGAGGTCCTCAGGTGTTTCTTGCGGAACTGCGGGAGGAAACGATCCCAAGATTCTGTCGCGAGCTGGGGATCTTTTGCAAGCTCGCGCTTGATCATGAGTTCCTGGTCACAGTCAGCGCGTGAAGTGGACGGCGGGGGCGAATGGGCGTACTTTTATTCGGTAGATGGGGTGGATGTTCTTCATGCAGTCAAGGACGATTCGGCGGACTTCTTTCAGCGATTTGTAGGGCCCCATCACGCTGACCGTGTTTCCTTGCACCAGAACATAGCACTGCGTGAGCAGCTCGATAGCCTGATGTCACCGGCCTCAGCCTCATCCTTGGCGGAGCTGTTTGGGACGCACCTTCAGTGTACTCCCATCCGGACCAATGATCCTCTGCCGCCGTTTCACAAAACGCTCCTTATTACGGACGATGTTGCCAATTTTGATGATGTCGCACGCGACGTTGTCGTCGAGGATCTTCACAGCCTGGCCGACCGCAACTCCACGCGCGAGGAGCTTGATCAAGTCGCGAGCCTTGAGGATGATATAAGGGTCATATGTTTTGCGGGTAGTGCGGACGGACATAGAACCGTGAATGAGATCGAGTTGGCAGGCGATGCCCTGCGCAATACACAACGTGAGATCGGTGATGAAAGGTGAAAGAAAGGGTCCATACATGAGTGTCAAGAGCCTGGGTAACAGCGCTCCATGCCTCTCGAAGATACTTTTCTCGGTACTTCGGGAAAAGGGTCGCGAAGGAGGACTCTTCTGTGAATGTACCGGCCTTGTTGTCTGCTGCGGTGAATTGATCGACTTTCCACTGCAACGCAAGGGTTATGGCATTGTAGAGTCACAGTGCGTGTAGATCTTACACTGTGAGGGAACGTGAGTGACTGCAAGGATGAATGCACATGAAGACTAGGCTCACTGGTCAATGTCGTCCGTGTCCCATGCTGCAGTGCGGTTCCCTTAGATCTTCTCAAACGAACATGACAAGTGAAAACGCACGTTTCTCCTTCCTAAATCTCTTGTTTTTGTTGACTACGGGAGCCTCCTCGTGGTCTGAGGCCATTGCGTGTACTGGACGAAAAGATATCTGCTGAGAGGTTTCGCGGCGGCGGTGGCTGCAAGCCCGATCGAGCCTTTCGAGACCGACTTCCTTTCCTGGCTCCGCCAATTGTCTCCCCTCATCCCCAAGTTTCGTAGAAAAGACACTCTGCGCACACTCAGACTTGGTTATTCTATCTACTGCATCTCATTGCATCTCGACACCGCTGAACGTGCCATTAGGTAACGACCAGTCAATTACCTCTCAAATATTTCAACAACATGGACATCGCGCTCGACGCCGAGAACATTATCACCACCGACGTCTCTCTTTCATATGATGCCGACATCGCATATGAAGACCAGGTGCCGTCAACTGTACCGACGCCTCCAGAGCCGGAGCGCACGTCCCTCGCCGACCGCATCGGCAGCACAAAGGTCTATTTGCTCCCAGAGGCATCCGCATCGCGGGCAGGCAAGGTGCGCTAGCAGAACGTCTCATAGGCCATGCTCGACGAAGGATTCTAATGAGAGAGTCGGGTTCTTCTGTGTTTCATTGGGGTCGGTAGAGAAAACGGAATGAGGATGATGTAGAACCAATGGAAGCAGAAGATCTCGACGGTTCGCTTTCATTGTCCTCCCTATTCCGCTGCGTCATCCTCATGCCTCTTTGCAGACACCGTACTCAGACATAACGCCCTGCTGATCAGTGGACCACCAATCTCACATCTCCCGACGGACAGAATTTTCGCCTATGCCACGCACTTTGACGTGCACCCTATGGGCCTGGAGTGGGTCGACGACACCACATGCGTACTCGTCTTCGAGTCCAATGCGGACGCTCGCACCGGACACCGTCTCCTCCAAAAGTCCCACGACGACTACGGCGACGACGAAGGCTTCGTCGTGGCCAAGTCCATTCCAATGGCCTGCTGGCCTCCGAAGGACCGGATCAGCGCTACCCTGGGGAAAGGAGAAGGGCTGAAAGGAGCGATGAGAATGAGGTGGGCGACGCGGGATGATGTCAAGAAGAAGGGGGCAAGGAAGGAGAGCGAGTTCTACAGGAAGCACGGACCGGAGGCTGGGAAGGACGGTGAAAAGCCCAGTTGGATGGAGATTGCGGAGGAAGGCGCGTCGGGAAAGAGACAACGGAGGGAGGAGGATGTAGATGTGAGACGCGCTCAGCTGGACGACGAGCTGGATTCGTTCCTGCGCGACGAGTCACCAGACGAGTCAGTGCCGGCCTCGCCCCCATCCAAGATGCGCTCCGACTACATCTCGTCGGATGGCAGGACGCTCCTGGAGCGTACGTCAAATATCCGGGCACATCCTGAGACATTGGCGTCGAGGATCACCGCATCGCTGCCTGTCCGTTCTCGTCGAAGTCCCGAACGGAGGTCCAGGGCGAGTGAGCGGAGGTGGTCCAGAGAGCCAGAGTCTGTGGATGCCTCTAGAGAGCGATCTGATCGTCGTAGAGGGGGGAGAGCGCGAGAGGAACGCAAGCCCAGGCCGAGCGTGAGCCGGCAGGAATTGGACGATGAACTGGATGCTTTCCTGAACCAATCATAATCAATTACATTCACTGTATCTTCTTATCTACAAGTTACTTGCACTACTCAACCTTTTGTATCCATGCACTATCTTAGGTGTCGAAGTAAGTCAGGAGGACGCGTGTGGGTAGCAGATATCAATTGCAAGCGAGGGGCACAACTAGTCTCTTCTGAATTTGCTAACAAATTTGAGGCAAGCTTGCAAGCTTGCAGCTTCGTAGGAGCTTACAACTGAAGATAAGGAGCTACTTGAAGCTTGAAGCTTGAAGGGTGGGTAGCATTTATTAATAAACGAACGCTGTGAACGGCAAGTGAACGGAGTCCGTCGAGCAACCTCGAGCAACCACTGCCAAATTTGGAGCGAACGGCTTGCAGCCGGCCGGCCCGGACCTCCCAATCCTCGCAACTTTCCCTCTAACGTCGACATGTCTGGACCCAAGATCGTACAGCCATTGACCCCCGAGGCCCTTGCTGAGTTCAATGCCGCTCAAGCCAGAGCAGGCGTCGTATACATCTCTCGAATCCCACCTGGGATGCGTCCAACTAAGGTGCGGCATCTCATGAGCCAGCACGGGGAAATAGGCCGAGTGTATCTGCAGCAAGAAGGTGCGTAGACATGCCTTATGGCCATCTCTAGTCGTCTGATCCCCTCATACAGATGCGAAACGTGCGTATCTCAGACGGAAATATACGTCCACGAAGAAGGCACACTACACTGAGGGATGGGTGGAGTTCAAGGACAAGAAGGTCGCGCGGTCCGTGGCCGAGATGTTAAACGCGCAGCCCATTGGGGGGAAGAAGGGTACAAGATGGCGAGATGACGTCTGGACGATGAAGTATCTACCGAGGTTCAAGTGGAATATGCTCACGGAGCAAGTCGGTGAGTGATCTCTGCAGTATGCCCGGTCTTAAAATTTATCCTGATTTGTTTTATAGCGCACGAAGCTGCTGTTCACACCGCCCGTTTACGTGTCGAACTGTCGCAGTCGCGCACTGAACAGCACGAATACCTCAAGAATGTGGAACTCGCCCGGGTGCTGGACAAACGGGCGGAGAGGAAGCGGCAAGCCGGTAAGGAGGTGGACGCGCCACCGGAGAAGGTTCCAAAGCGGCCGGCCGAGGAAGGTGGCGAGCCGCAGCCGAAGAAGAAGAGGAAAGAAAAGCCGCCTCGCGCTGCTCCTGAGGATAATGGACAACTAGAAAGCGTGCTAGGTAGCATATTCTGACATACCAGTGTATGAAAAATGGGATATGGAACGAACTATGTTTTGTTTTGAGACAAGTGCACGGGCCGTCGGGCTTTGGCAGAAATGAGGCGGAGCGCGAAAAGTTGCTGAGGCGGGACGTTGACGCTGATGCGCGGCTTGCCATCGCGAACCGCAGAGAGCGTTGCAGACCGTCGTCGTCAGCGTTGTGTCCAACGTCCACCGCAGCGCTCTACTCGTCGTTTGTCGCGATCGCTAAGAGGTCTGTTCTTCATCATGCTCGCCCTCTCTCTGTGCATGGCTCTGATCAGCCGTGTTCTCTTCCTTCGTCCTCTCTCCTCAGTCTAACATGTCTTGGTCTTCCTCTGCTTATCCTCCTCCCCGTCGGTCTCGCTCGCGGTCCCCCTATCGTGACTCGTACCCACCTCGGCCCGCATATTCGGACCAATACCCGCCAGCGGACACTTACCGCGGGGAATATGACGGCTATAACAGAGATAGGGCGTGGGGAGGATACGAGCGTGACAGGCCTGGGTACGACTACTCTCGCCGTGGTCGAAGCCGCAGTCCACCTCCAGACGAAGGTACGGAGGGTAGCTTGAGTTTTTCAAACTTGTTGCTAAATCATCGGCGTCTATTGAACAGCAAGCCGAAAGCGACGGCGTTCTGTGTCGCCCTATGAAAGGGATCGATACGAACCACGGCCGCGATATGCGGATGACTACGGTGTGTCTGGTACATCCCTTTAACTGATGACTTTACTAAATGACATCCTGTGAAGACACCCATACCCGTGGCTACGGTTACAGTTCTCCCCGTCGGAACGCCTATCCTCCGCCTTCCCGTAGGGCGCCCCCTGACCCGCATACCTTCGACTATCCTGCTAGCTTGAAGCAGTATGCCGAATGGTTCCGCTACTTCTATCCTCAGCAAGCTATTGACGAGGATAATGCCGATAAAGCCGCCGAACAGGAGGCTGGCGATGGCTCGAAGCCTCGCAACGGCATCCGAGCTCGCTGGGAAAAGTACAAGAAGGAATTTGCCGCCAATCAGGTGTGTGTCATATCTTTCGCATGGTCTCATGTGTTGCTATGTCCTCGCGTAAAAGCTTGTTTCATGTCATACTTCATGTGTCTGGCTGCCTTCAGTATCGCTGAACCCTTGCGTGTTGTCGTAGCTTCAAACTATGTTTGATCACCACAGGAAATCGCCCTGGTTTGCTGAGAAGTATGATCCGTCTCCAGAGTTTGCGAACCTACGCAAGCGCGTGAGAAAGGAAGGTTGGCGAAACAGGATAAACACCTTCCTCGATGATCTTGAGGCGGGTCGGTTCGACCCTGACCTCAGTGACACTCTGCCGGAGCCTACTCCACCCGTCAAGGAGAGCACGAAGAAAGAGGAGTCGGAGGTCAAAGCAGAGCCGGAAGTCAAGAAGGAAGAGAAGATGGAGGAGGCGAAGGATGAAGGAGAGACGAATGATGGTCTTGGTCCCAACGACGAGACTCTCAAAGCTGAGGAAGATGTAAATTTGGATGCGGATGACGACGGCGGTGACCACGAAGGCGGGAAAGCTGAGACGAATGGGAAAGCCGCGGCAGACGCGAAACGCAACAACCGCGGCGAGGAGGTCGCTGTCATGCCCGAAGGAAACCAGGTCATGATTAGGACGATTCCTCCAGACATCGGTCGTCTGAAGCTGGAGACCGTCGGCGTGCGTATTCGTTATCTATGTTGAATGATCCATAAATTAACATCATCCTCAGTCGCTATACAATATCCCTGGATTTGTCTACCTTGCTCTTGGCGATCCTCTGCAAAAGAGAAATTTCTACCGGGCTGGGTGGATGAAGTTCCGCGAAGATGCCGATATGTCGGCCGTCATGGCCGAATTGAACGAGAAGAAGGTATTTCTTCCAGGCTCACTTATCGCGAACATCTTTACTAAGGCTTAGTAGATCGAGGGCTTCAAGCTTCATGTTCTGCACAACACTCAGCCTTTCAAGAACCGTATTCGTTACGCACCTGAAGTCGCAAGTCGGCCTGAAAGACTCCAGAAGGACCTCGCGAATGCGAAACAGCTCGCCGCAATTCTCGAGAACGAATACATGGAACTCCGGAAGTTCAAAATGCCATCGAAGAAAGAAGGCGATGCTCAGGCCAATGGTGATGCGCATGGCGTTCCTGAACAGGACGTCCCGATGGCGGGGCCCGAGGCAGTTGCGGACGAGGTTGAAGAACCGGAGCCGAGGGAGAGGGGTTCGGATGCGGTTGAACGGCGGATAGAGCAGGTGATGGCGGATTTGAGGGACTCTGGTGCTGTGGACCCGAGTGATGAAGTGGAGTTTAATCTGAAGAAGGTACGAATTACATGCCAGCAGAATGTGTCCTTTCTGATACTTCATTTCAGACGGTGGTGTCGCTTGATCTATACTTGGCATACCTTCGTGCAGCATTCCACACATGCTATTACTGTGCCGTTGTCACCGATCATCTTGAGGAATTGCAGCGCAAGTGTATCAAACATGTGAGGAAGCCTCTGACCAAAGCGATGCTTGACGAAATCAAGGCTGCGGAAGCAGACAAGCTTGAGAAGGTCAAAGAAATGAAGGAGGAGCCGGGTGAGAGTGTGGACAAAGAGAAAGGGGACGAGAAAGAGCGAGAGAAGGACAGAGCTGGAAAAGACAAGGATGTCCGGGACTGGAAGAGAAATGGTACGCCATGTCGTATCGTCGTGTGCCCCGCATCATCTGACGTCCCAAGTATAGACGAACGCTGGCTTGATTGGCTTGATTCGAAGATTGCTCTGCTGATCAACCGCGATGGAGTCGACCCACGAGTATATGGTGGCAAGAGCTATGACGAGTAAGTGATCTATCCCTTCAGAAATTTTCGACGTATCTCATTTATTCTCTACTAGGGAATTAACCAAGGCTGTCGAGCCGCATATGAAACAAGAGGATGAGGGTAAATTCCGTTGTAAGACGTGTCAGAAATTGTTCAAAGCAACGTCTTTCGTCGAGAAACATATTGCCAATAAGCACTCCGAGCTTGTTAAGCATCTGGATGAGGTAAAACATACCGCACGCGTACACGTTTCCTTTGTTCTGACTCTTCAATGTGATCCCTAGATTCCGTACTTCAATAATTTTGCTTTGGATCCCCACCATATACAGCCTTTCAGCCATCCTCCGCCGGCAACGGGGAGCAGCCAGGCTCCTCCACCACAGGCCTATGGTCTGCCTGGTCCTGTGAACTTCCCCCCTCCCCATGCGGATTACGGCCGAGGTGGTCCGGCTTTCTACCCGCCTCCGTTCCCACAGGGGTACCCCCCTCCACCCGCTCCGCCCTACGCAAATGGCGCACCGTACTGGGATCCATACGCTGCCTATCCCTACCCGCCACCTCCGCCCGGTGCATTCCCTCCTCCGCCCCGCAGAGACGACGGTATCACTGCGCGACGTCTCAGCGACCGCATCAGCGGATATGCACCCGGGCACGACCACACGACGGAAATCCCGATCACCGTCCCTGCGTCTGCTGGCCTGCCAGCGAAGCCACCTGTCGTGCTCGAGCCTGGCACCGGCACCCCCGAGGAGACTCGAGGCCGGGGCCGCGGTGGACGTAGAGGTGGCGGAGTTGGACGGGCCGCAGATGCGGGCCCGTTGCCGCCGCCACCACCGGATGCGAANGAGGATCCTCGCGCAGCTGCGGGCAAGAAAGTCAGCTATCACGACATGGATCTCGTGGCAGAGGGCGAGGTCGAGCTGCAGTACTGAGCACCATTTTTCTCTTGTGTATTTGATTGTTATTGGACGAAAATTGTTATTCAAAGGGTCTGTGTAGCTGTCGACGTGGGGCAATGGGGAGGCACGCTGACCTCCGAGTGGGAGGTCGTATCTGCGCGGTCTGAGCTCTCGTCTGAGTGAAGACATAAATATTTGGTTGTTCATATAACTCAGTGAATTTTGTACTATGGTATTTCTTGAAATCGTACGTGCCATTCATACAATCCAGTTCATGGAATACTAGTATATCGAAGCTTCAAAGCTCGATTTCGCGGTATCTCTGTATGAACAGTAAGTATCACTGCTTGTTTCGACTCGCTTGATGGCCACGAATGTTGTATTTGCATTTCCTTGAGAACGCTGGACGTCTGACACCGAGATTCGGCGTAGTGCTATTACTCCACCTAGGAGATGTATGAAGTGCGATCTTCGCAGGTTCGCAGTACCCGCTGCGTCGAGCCCAGCGCCGCATAGAAGCCCTGATGTTGTACGGAAAAGGCATTGCCTCCGCACCTCGTCACATTCACTGATCGCTGACCGGGGCCTGTGGGAGTGAACAGAACATCCAATAACGGGAGGGGAAATTTTAGGCTTTCGCGATGCCCAGCGCTCGACTGGCGCTGAAGCATGGCATCGCGCCTGGTAGACCCGCCGAAACTCCTTTTCCAGGAGGAATTCTGCAAAAGTCAGCAGGTAAATCGGAACGCTGTATCCGGTCTAAATATGCGCAGACAATGTCAGTACTTGATATCTTCGACACCCAAAAAGTGTAAATTTTTCTTCAAGATCGACACCATACTTACTCATCTTTGGAAACAGGTCAACTGGTTGCGGTCTGCATGGTGGCGTAATCAGCAACAAGTCGACAGCAGGCATAGGGAAAAGAAGACATCGCTCGCGTGGTTTAGGTGGACCGTACCCTCCCATACCTTCAAGCCCCATGCCGGAACGAGGATGACAGTCGGCGCTTCGTCGATATCACGTACTTCTAAGTTACTGTACGTCTCATCTGCCAAGATGTAGCAGCGTCCCGCGATGGAATCATTAATACTGACATTCCTCGAGTGCTAACACAAGTATGCCCGCAACCGAGGGTGTTATGCATGTGTACGCCGGGTTCCAGCTTATGACAGATGGGGTGTCTCATATCAAAGACGGAGGGCGCAATGCGGGCGCGCCGGGGGAGGTCGAGAGCCTGCCAAAGGGCAAAACTTGCGGGCGAGAAGCCCGTACATCAACACAACGCACGCTGACGGCGTGGTGCGGCGTTATGCATTTGATGGGGGTAACAGGACAGCTTAGCCTTGGCTAATGGTTGCGAGGTTACTATGAAGTTCGACGCGCAGACATGCAGGTGGACGAAACGGGGTGGGCGAAGGCAGGATCGAGCAACCCCAAGATGTGCATCTGAGGAGCGTTGGAGCAAGGATGTGGTTACGATACACATAGCAAGTTAGCAAGTTAGCAAGTAGACAATAGGATGTTGAGATCGCGGTGAACGTGCCTTGAGGCTCGAGAGCGCTATTTGGTGTTGTTTGAAAGGCATTGCGCCGGACTCTGAGCGGCCTAGTCTCATACTCCCTGCTTGTTCTGCTCGCCGTCCACGTCCTCTGCCTTCTCCTCCAACTCCCCGCTCACAGCCCTCGCTGGGCCCGCAACTTGTGTCCTCTGACTATACCACCTCAGGGGGCTCAGTCGAGTAGCTGTCCATGTCTGGACCCGGCGGTCTTCCTGCTGTCCGTCTTCCCAGTGTCATCTCAAACAATGGTGACGGCGGCGAGGGACCAAGTCAAGATGCTGTTGTAGTGGAACTGCCCCCTTCCAACAAGTTCAGCATCGCTTGGCCGGCCGAACCTCCACCGAATGTACCAGCACCCGTTCGCAGCGACCGTCCCACGTCTCTCAGTTCCTCGGATGCAGACTCTGGGATGTCGGAGTCCGAGTCGAGCGGGGTAGATGATCCAAGTCAGGTTGAAGAGATCAGAAGGCGTCAGAGAGGGAGATCTCGTTCAGAGGATGCGGATGAGTCGGACTTCACGCCGACGAACAGGCTCTATACGGAGCAGAATCCAATGGACCAGATCCCTCCTCCTACACTGCCGCGTCTGTCTCGAGCATTCTCCGTCCCTTTGCCCTCTCAATTGGGCTATTTGAAGAATCCCCGCAGGATACTCTCCGAGTCGCCCATCAATTCCCCTCCTCCGGGCGCGGACCCACCTGTCGACTTCTCCCACTTTCATGAATTGTCTCTTGAGCTCGCAGACTCGGTCCAGATGGTCATTCAGACACTGTTACAACTCTCCCCTCCTCAGGTCCTTGATCCAGCCAAGGAACAGTTCTCAGCATGCTCTCTTCCCATCCCCACGCCTTCGATATCTGCCATGTTCACGGCGATGAAGAATTTGAATTATATGTCGGCAAATCTGGAAGCTTTCAGCAGGCCGCAATCATCGAGCCCGCGCTCAGGTTCCTCCTCTCCCTTGGCGTCACCGCTAACCACGTCAGAGTCTCCCTACACTTCCCCACACGACTTTGATATAGGGGAAACCTTGCAGAGTGTAGGCGACGCCTTGAGTGGTGTCGCTGCTGAGGCCGGTGTCGATTTGGTCCTCTACCATGGGGATGTAGGCATGAAACACGTAGCCGTCAAGGGTGCTGAAAGCGGGATTTCTTATACCTTATCGCATGTGGGTACTTCCTCTCTTCGACGGCACTTTCTTATCAACTTCGCAATGTAGATCATCCGGCAGATCATATCTGCCGCACATCGCGGTGATGCCGTCGAAGTTGGTCTTTTTATTGTGGCCCCTGCTCTCAATGCGAAGGATTCCGATCCCTCGGATTCAACCCAAGCAGTACCAGACGTCACGGACCCAGACAGCCTGTACGCCATACCCGACCCAGACAAACCTCTGAGATGCACATTCACGATCACCCATGTCTTTGCGCCATCGGATTCGATGTCCAGCTCTGCAGATAACTCAGCTCCCTCTGCCAGCCGCGAACCACCTTCACTCAAGACACATATCCTAGACCGTTTACTTGAAGATATTCACGCCTCATTTCGTTGCGAAGACCCTACGGACTTCACAGGACGATCCTGTCAATTGACCGTTGTGCTGGATCGTGGCTCTCCTGCCGTGGTCAATCCTGCTGTTGTCCTTGCTGAAGACGATCCAATGCTTAACTCCTCGATGAATGTTCGCATATCCGGGGAGCCTACTCTCGAGGATCTCGCCCAGTTCACGGAGAGCTTGAGAGGGAAGAAAGTTTCTCTGTATGCAAGTTCCAAAGGCCAATTTGCACGACACCTCACAAGTTATCTTACGGCCTGGGGCTTGGATGTCAGCCATTTCTCGGCAGATTCGGATGTGGAAGGATCTCCCGAGCGACAAGAGAAATCGGACAATACACCCATCGTTTCTAACGTTATCAACGAAGTTTCGTTCGGCGGAGGCTCGACACTCGAGACACTGCCAGAGCAGGGCGCGGGTGCTGCGCCCGTTACCAATCCTCAATCTAGTCCTCAGACATCGCCATCTTTTGTCCTGATTGACGACGACATCTCTGTTCTGCGTGAACGTTTGCGAAAGCTACGCGAGCAGCAGTATCCTCTTCACCTCGGCTCTCGGAAGCGACCGTCCCTTTCCGCACAACATCGGCCTCGGTCGTCTCCTCAAGTCACTCGCGCAATGGGTCTCGGGGGTCCAGCAGCAGTGCAGGTAACGTCAAGGAGCGCGCCCGTCATCATCCATTTCACAAGTTTGTCGAACTTTAAGCTTGTCAAGGGCATTCTGCAGTCTACTTTGGCACCCAACGGCAATTCCCTCATGCGTTTGCCTGAAGTCATTGTCATACCCAAACCCGCTGGGCCACGTCGGGTGTTGACCGCTTTGCATACCGCCGCAACCCGGCCCATCGTCGACCCTTTTTTCACTCCAATCGCCACTTCTCCGTACAGTCCGGGTATTCATCCCAATCTCAATTACTTCAACCAGAATATGAGCCCGAGGTCGCCTCTGTCTCGCCCATCAGGAAGCCCTCGAAGTAATTCAGATCGGGCTCAACGGTCTCCGAAGGACCATATCATTGACGGCAGTGGCCTTGCGCCTCCTTCGCCATTGGGCCTGTCGGAGGGAATGGATTACTTCTCCGAGGCAGCCATCAAGCTGGGTACCTCGCCCTCATCGGGTTTAGTTATCCAGAGCCCTGACGGGCAGCCTGCCGGCATCTTTTTCCATCCACGCGCGCGGGGTGCTCGACTGGGTTCGGCTGGTGTCAGCATGGAGCGGGATCGAGGTTTCTTTGGCATAGCGCCTGAACGTCCTTCGGGTCGCCGTGCGTCTGATGCGGATGGCAGACCACGCGGTAACGTCAGTTTCCTGAACGCTGCAAACAATGGTGCTACTGTAAAGCGGTCGCCGAGACTTCCTGTCGCACTTGATCTTAGTTCGCCGGAAGTGTCGGATTCAGCTCGCAGCGCGAAGAAGGCGCCACCGATGTCGCCGACTGTCGAGACCGGCGAGTCACATCCCATACCGAGTGCTGAGAACTCGTCGACGCCTTTTGATTCACCCGTGGAGAAATCGAGAACACCGCGCGGAGCTAGCATGAGGAAGGACAGCCCTGTAGATACGTTACGGAGGGTGAATTCACCGCCCACGTCACCCCGTACAACTGTTCCTAGTGGCACCGGGTCAATTTCTCGGAGAGGGACAACGAGGCGTCCGAATGTCGATGGCAACATGGCTCCCCCACCAGCCGCACAGACGAAGAAGGCTAAGGGTCCGCCAGACGGAAACATTATCCCCCCAATCAGTGTGCTTATTGTCGATGGTGAGTCTGTTTCTGTCCAGCATGCTCTTTACGTCTTAATTTTATACTCTATTTTAGATAATCCTATCAATCAGACCATTCTTTCTACATTCATGAAGAAGAGGAAGATCACTTTCGACGTTGCAAAAAACGGCGAAGAGGCGGTTACGAAGTGGAAGAGCGGAAGGTTCCACCTCATTCTTGTAAGCTTGCCGATGTCACACATTCACGCAATCTCAATGTGATTTTCAGATGGACATCCAAATGCCTGTCATGGATGGCATATCGGCGACGAAGGAAATTCGACGGCTGGAGAAAGTAAATGCGTCTCAAGGTTATCCTTCGTCGACGCCGAGTTCCGAAGGTCAACGCACTCCACGCACACCCTCCGAGGCAGCATCGTCAGATACACGAATGTCGGCCAGTCCTTACAGGTCCTCCGTTATTATCGTCGCCCTCACGGCTTCCTCGTTGCAAAGCGATCGTGTCAATGCTCTAGCTGCAGGTTGCAATGACTTCCTCACGAAGCCGGTGTCGCTGATCTGGCTCAACAGCAAGATCATCGAATGGGGCTCTATCAAGGCACTACAAATGTGGGCCGACATCCATCCAGAAGTTGTGAAGACCATTTCATCTGGCCAGACTGTACAGGCGCAGAATATCGCGCGCCGGCTGCATGTCCCTGAAGGTCGGGCCTCTCCTACCGCGTCGCCCAGCCGCTCAAATTCACAGCCACGCACTCCACTGTCCGTTTCACCCATGGCGCCTGGAGTTACGCCGATGTTCATCTCCGGTAAGATGGGTAAGATGCCGTTGACGCTCGCCGCGGGAGTTTCGAAACAGGGCGGTCCTATGGACGCGAGCAGCAGTTCGACACCCACGACGTTTAATTCGCCGCTGAGTATGGAAACCCCACTTCCGTCCACCGCCGACGAGGGCGCTTCATTGCCGGGACCTGGGCCTTCATCTACCGGTACAGCGGAAGGTCCGTTGATCCCTATTCATGCTCTTATCTGCCTGCTAATGGATGCATAGGAGAAGATAACACACCTGTTCCAAGGCCGGCAAGCATGACAGGTTAGTGGCAGTCGTAGTCACCCTTTCGATTGCACACGAACCCAAAACCTCTCAGATCCGTCCGCTGGCGTCGAGTCCAACAATGGCAACGCGGGTGCGTCCTCTCACAACGTCGAAATAACTTGTAACTCAGATAAGGTTCTCACTGAACAGGAACTTCCGGCGTTGGAGAACCTTCGGGCATGACATCAGATAACGGTGAACTGAATGCAGAGGCTTCCATAGAACAAGGCCACGCCCCGCGAACATCCGCTGATGAGAGCGCTGAGCTGTCCCCATCATCTGAAGCACAAACTTCGTCCCACGAGGCATCGGACTCCCCTCCAACTACGCCCAGTCACGATGGCGAAGTTCAGTCGGAAGCACCACCGTGACGGTATTGGGCGACCTTCAGAGACTATTGTCCCTTTCTGATGCCGTTGATCTATCCATGGTATCTGAAGGTTGCCGGGTTCATACGGAGGCTCTTATGAGTATGCATGTATGGGTTTTTTCCTTGGGGTTATATGCGATGTCCATGTTTGTGCCATTTACTTAGTAGCATGCAAATTGTACTTTGTTTTATGCAATTTTTACATCTGTAAGTAGCCGCTCTAAGTTCCGTGTGGTTTCCGTTGCTGGCCGTGATACACGCAGTCTTCATCTTTCGGGACCAAACCTGCCGAAAGGGTGATGCCCCGGTGATGGCACGAGGACCTCGCGCGGCTCGGCCGCGTGAACTTATTTAAAGTCCGCGAGCAGCGACTATAGCGTGCCCCAGGTCTGTTTTGCTTCCCACTGTCTACTGTCCCTCCCTCTCTCTTAGTATCGTCTGTCCGCGACAAGTTGGATACGCCGGTTTTGCTTCTAATTTATGGCCATGAATGGCTCCCCAAACGATCCCCACAGCCATAAGCGCACCTCTATCACCGAGCTCCTGAATCCCGTCGCCGCATCTCCAGTCGATCCATCATCTTTATCCCCTCATCAAGTTGCCTCTATCCCACACTATGCCAATTCTTCCCAGTATCAACAGCATCAGATGGTTCCACAAGTTCCAATGCATCCCCAGTCCTCTTCAGGGGCCTTCAAGTTGAGTGCGGCGAGCTGGGACCAGTCGAATGAAGACGAGCAGGCGCTGCAGCGCAAACAACAAGACCCTTATGCGTATGCTCGTGGATACCCACCGGGCTCAGCTATGCCTTCTCCTGGCATGTATCCCGACCATTCTTCACGACCTACGCGCCCGAGAGAGAATTCAAATAGCCCGTTTCCGGTAGACGCGGCGTGGAGTGGCACAGGCAGTGGCACGGGCGGAGAGGCACCAATACCCTACAGCTCGCCCATGATCGCGTGTTCAGACGAGCGAACAGGTGCGCATGTTGTATATTTGAGATGGGCGGCACCTAACGCGCTCATCGAGCACAGCTATCAGAGGCAACGTAACCCCGCCCAATCCTAGTCTGTACCCCGTTCCGCGTTCCGAGCCTATGAATGGCTATCAGCCGCCCGACCCCATGCAATACCAATCCCGTCCTCCTGCCCATCCCCTCTCCCAGCCTATGCAAGGTGTGTACGCACATCCGCAAGGACCGATTCACGCTTTCTATCCGGACATGGTATGGCAGCCAAATGACAGGGCTTCCATTCGTCCTCCGGCACGCGGCCCCATCGACCAGTCTATTCCGCAAATGCCAATGCACGCGCATCCGCACTTACACCACCCACCACCGCCTCACGCTAATTATGCACATGGACCCCCGCAACATCANCCCATGTACCCACCTCCCGGGTACTATGCTCCCCATCCCGGCATGTATGGACCTATGCCCTATCCACCGCACATGCACGGCCTCCTACCCATGCCATCTTCAAAACGGCCTTCCATAGATGGTGACACGGAGGAGGAGAATGGTTCCAAGCACAAGAAGGCGCGGAAGTCAAGGGCAGGCGCGGACGGTGCTGCTAGTGAGTGTTTCGCTAGAGCCCGAGAAGCTCACGTGGTGACGCGGGATTTGCCGAAACTTTACAGCCAACGGTTCTCGAAGAGGGTACAGCGCGAAGAAGCGCAACGAGGCTGCCCAGATAGCCGCGCAAAATGGTACGTGGCATCTGGTTTGCTGGGAAGATCGTTCTTTATCGAGTCGTACAGCGCAACTCATGCCCAACGTGTCGTACACGTCTGCAGGTGCCGACAAGGGCAAGCAGAAAGCCGCAGACGGTGAGTGTAATTTCCGGGCACGAGGATCACAGCATTACTCAGATCGTGCTTTATATTAGGAACCATGAGGATTGTGAACGATGATGGCCCCGCGGCGTCAGAAACGCAGGGACCTCTACATCCGGAGCTTCAATTTGCACGTTGCATGTCAAACCGGTACAAGTCTGAGACGTTCCCGCGCTGCGTGTCCTGCACGAGGCGCTGGGCCGGTGATACGTGCCGGTTCCAAGGCATCAGATTTTTCCTGAAAGACGACAAGGGAAATATAGTAGGCGTCAGTTTTGTAGAGAACCAGAAGCCGGACGCGCCGTCGATGAATTTCCCATCGAGATGGAATACAGCGCTGGAGCCACGCTATATCAAGAAGACCAAGGTACGAAAAAGGCCCGTATCAGCGCCAGGAGTGAAGTTTATTCAGATTATCTCAGCGGACTATCGCAAAAACGCTGTTGCCTACTTTACGAAAGGAATTGGAACATCTCGATATGCCTGAAGTAATTCGGCGACCGCGAGAAAGCGACGTCCGCGCGACATGTGGTACGTTCCTATTCATTCCAGGCACATTCGCTGAGTTGGCGATTTACCTTACTCAATTGCTCGATCCAGACACTTGCATGACATCAATATTCTCCTCGTCGTGGATGTGCCGCCTCTGCGGCCGCGAAGCATGCGCGGAGTGCTTCGAGAAAGTCCGCGAGCTGACGCTCTACCGCCCTGGCGCGAACGAGGCCGAGATGGCTGCTCTCCAAGCGAAGCGGGAGTCCCACGCGCACACGAACCCGTTCTTTTTGTCGTGCACGCGGCGCAATGAACATCAGTCCAAGGATTTCTCGCCGATGTCTAGGTTCTGCAAGGTGGAGCTGGCGCAGGTGATCGAGGACATGGAAGCACTACTTGCTGAGCCCGAATCGGAGGAAGTGGCGGTGCAGGCGAAAGAGGCGGATGGGGGGCAGACTCCTAGTGATTCGCCGTCGCGATCTGAAACAGGCGAGACACCGAACCACGGGACAGGCAACGGACATTCTAATGGTATATCAAACGGTATGGTAAACGGTCATTCCGCAGGGAACGGTTCTTCGGCGGGTCCATCTGATGGTCTGGAAGCAATACCCAGTCCCGCAGTCTTGGATCCGTCTAATGTCTCCGCTCGCCTCGGTGACCATGTCACTGGAATAGTCAAAGACCCAGATGTGCCAAGCTACACCGCACAGTCATTTGCTGATGGAGAATTGACAGATGAAATCTTCCTTCACGTTTGGTCCCAAGGCATGCCCCTCGTCGTCACTGGCCTACTACCCAAGTTCAAGGTTAGATGGCAGCCCGACTACTTCATTCAGAAATATCCCCAGCAGACGTGCTCTCTCGTCGAGTGCCAAACTGACGCGAACAAGCGCATGAATGTGGCCGAGTTCTTCAAGCTGTTCGGGCAATACGAAGGTCGGACGGAGTGCTGGAAGCTGAAGGACTGGCCGTCGTCGTCCGATTTCAAGTCTACGTTCCCGGACTTGTACGAGGACTTCAGCCGATTCGTGCCAATGCCTAGCTACTGCAGACGCGATGGCGCTTTGAACATCGCGTCTCATTTCCCATCGAACACGGTCGCGCCGGATTTAGGTATGGTTCTCTACNGTCTTACGCCATTGACACTTACGCTCTTGATAGGGCCCAAGATGTACAACGCAATGGCGGCCAATGAAGCANTCGGTACCAAAGGCTCAACGCGTTTACACATGGACATGGCCGATGCGGTGAACATTATGCTGCACGCCGAACCNCAGCCTGACGGCTCGCCCGGTGTTGCTGCATGGGACCTCTTCCGCTGGGAGGACGCGGACCAACTGCGCAAATTCCTGAAGAAACGATTCAGCAACGGCTCGCCTGCGTCCGACCCCATCCATTCTCAGAACATCTACCTCGACTCCGAGATGAGGAAGGAATTGTACGATAGCTACGATATCAAGAGTTACAGGGTGTATCAAAGGCCCGGAGACGCGGTATTTATCCCGGCAGGATGTGCACACCAGGTACGTCTGCTCTTCGTACGTTGGTCAGCCATACTTGATGGTGCGTCCACGTAGGTGTGCAATCTCGCGGACTGCATCAAGGTAGCCATCGACTTCGTCAGCCCAGAGAACATTGATCGCTGCGAGAAGTTGATGGGCGAGTTCCGCCAGCAGAACCAGAGCATGTCGTGGAAGGAGGATGTCCTGCAGTTGCGGACGATGATGTGGTTTGCGTGGTTATCGTGCGCGCGCCAGGAGTCGGGCAAGTGACATTTGTTGCGTGGCGTGGTGGTTATGACCATTATGTGTTCCGTTTGTGTTTCTATCTAGCGTACACTGTGTGGATTATCTAAAGTGTGTAGGTGTAGTGTAAGATGATAATCGAGATAGCAGGAGGGTTTCTACCGTGTTGCAGTGGAGTTTTACTTACATGCAAGCCTTTTTCTGCTAAATCTTTATGTTTATGGGTGGCCTGAACTACAAGACATGTATGAAGATTGAATGATTCTATATAATGCAGGGACATAAAGAGGTGCACAAATGATCTGAACCTATGTTTTGTTGCAATGCTGTTCTTTTGATTATAATAGCATATAAGTACTAACATTCCCTTATAGTGCCTTGTTGTGAGATGTAAGGTGTTTGTTTCAGAATTTCAGGAGCTTGAAGTTGTCCTGGACTTGAAATAACCCTGGTTAGAAAACAAAGAGCAGACAAAAGGTAGTAGTTTCAATGAATCTCACCTGTATTTAGATGGTCCATTTTCAGTGATGTAATTTATATCATATTCATATAAGACAAAATCTTCATCTGCAGCATCAACAGCCAAAAAATGTTTCATCCCTTCTAAGATATCAAAATCTGAAAGGTAAAATGCTCGAACTGTTGTATTGAAAAGTGAAGCATTTCTTGTTGTCAAAATAAGACCTTTTAAGATCTGCTGCCATATGTCAAGATGACTTCCATGTAGAGACAGAGTGTATATTTCAAGCAATTTAAACTTTTCTAAATGTGATGGTGTTTTTTCCTTTGGGCTCCAAAACTTTGCAATAAGAGAATAACACCAGATGAGATTCTTAGAGATTAAAATATATTCAAGACACTCTGTCTCAAGTGAGTCACCTGTCAACTCATCTATATGTATTTCATTAAACATATAAGAGAACAAATATTCAACCACTTTATAACACTCAGCATCAAATTTATCACTGGTGAGATTTGATTGACTTTCTATTCTTTGAAGAATCTCAATTCCATTGCAAGTGATAAACTTTTGACAAAACCTCAAGTTTGTTTGAAAACATCTGTTGAGATGCCAAAGAACTTCTGAAACTAAACCACATAGTTGATCTTTGGAGTGACAACATTTTACAAGACATTTACACAGGTTATTTAGAACCTCAGCATCCCATATTTGAGCTCTATCCTGTTTCAAAGATATAGAATTGCCTTGGAAATCATCAAAAAGATGTAATGCTGCTAATTTTCCTTTTATATGTATACTATAAGGATTATGAGGATTAAGCCTGGATCTTAAAACTAGTTCTAAGTGGAAATATGTATCTCTAAATACATGATTTATTAATAGTTTCTCATCTGCATTTAGAACACTAATGATATCAAACATCTGTTTCAAGTCCTCTATAAGCAAGTGCATGGTGCTCTGATTTTTAGAAGTTTGCCAGTCTTGATAACAGCTAATAAGATTGCAGATAATATCTATGAATTGTATCTTGCACAATACAGCCATATTTGATGACAGCAATTCAAATGCTACCAAGTTATTACTGGTCTCAAGCCCTGCTAGTCCGAAACTTACATCATAGCATTTGTAAAGCAACACACACAGACACTGCAGCATGATAGTAGATTCATTTTCTGTAACAAAATTGATGTATAACATAGAGTCAATTCTAACTATCTTGTATATTGCTATGTGTCAAGACTGGGTTCAGGGGAACAGTGAAGCCATCCAAGTCACCCCAAGGGATCAAGGATNNAAGAGCAGAGGATGTCATAGAGAGTAGAGACAGGCTGAGAATGTCTAGGGTACAATGGGACTGGGTAGTCAAGTGGACAAACTGAGGAAGCCAGTCAGGAAGGGGAACAAGGGATGTCCCAAAGGGGAACAAGGGATGTCCCAAAGGGGAACAAGGGATATCCTAAAGGGGAACAAGGGATATCCTAATAGAGAACAAGGGAACATAACAAGGGAGTGTCCATATAGGGAACAAAGGGAATGAAGAAGACCAATGGGCGATTCATGACAGATATAAGGGAACCCTCGGGCTTATCTCCGCTCTTCTGCTTCCCCTCCTGCTCGATCAGAATTTTTTGCCTGTAGACATTGTGCCCCAGGAGTCCTCCATCGCATACTCTTTAGCAGACGGCATGCTGGGCAAATCCTGCTCATCACAATGGCCAATGAGGTGCATGTTTCCTCGTTCATCGAGGGTGTTAACTTCGGGCTCACCTGACCATCACTTTCGCCGAGTTGCATGGTCTCTTATCTGAACATGTCATATAGCTGTGTTTCTTCGTCAATTTCCCAAAGCTGAGGGACCAGCGCCAAGTGGCGAGCTATGCGTGAAGATGTCGATGTTGAAATCGACGCCCGGCACACACACTGGCGCTGGGCATAGCCCAGCACATGCTTTTCACGCTCCGAATAGAACAGTCAGTAAGTTATCAGTGCTTTAGCCGATTCAAATTTATGCTCACCTTGACATGCAAAATAGCTGGTTTTTCTCGTCCAAAATCCCAGGATTTCAGCCCCGCGGCGAGCGCGAGCTCTGCTCGAAGGGCAAGAGGTCGAGGTCGTCAACAGGCTTCCGTTGACATCGAACGTGCAGGCACGGGCACTGGGCGCAGCCTGGGGCACCTGGCTCGCCTGCAGCACGTCTGATGCCTCTCGGTGAGTTTTTGGCATGGTATTTAGCCGTGTAATACATGGACTTATCAGGCCCTCAGAATCGTCGCTTTTCATAGCCATGTTCCCGATGTTCAATGCCCCGTGGCGAGCGGCCTCCCGATCCATGCACTAAAGTCCTCGTTGTCAGTGTCGACAATCTGTCGATGCTGACTCGGGCGGGCGCCGGGCGCAGCCCGGCGCTGACGTCCGACGTCGCCTGCCTGCTGCTGTCCCCACGCTGGTGCTCGGTCCACGTTTTCCGTGAACGGTTGATGGGCCGCTTGTGCATCCCGGTGAGTTATTTCAGTTGTCTGTAGCCGAGGAGAATGAGTACTCACTTGGGCTGCCCAAACCAGGGTTTCTTCGCCGATTTTCCGAGATTCAGAGGCCCGCGCCGAGCGGCAACCATGCTCGTAGGCTAAGGCTGTCGTTGTCAGGGGCAGGAAGACCCTGACGTCGCCTGCGCGCTGCTGGGCGCAGCCCAGCAGCGCAGTAGCTTGCATTTTCCATGCTGGCGCCCGCTGCATGCCTTCTGCAAGGGTATGGCGAGTGGGATTCGATTCAATGCGACCCATGTCGTCGTGACGGACCTGTATCTCGCTTTGGGAGCTCGCGTGGCGTGTTTGTGCATCCCTGTGAGTAGTTTTTTGTTGTATTTAGCCGAGTTGAATGAGTACTCACCGGGGCTTCCAGGAGACCGTCTTTTTATCGCCAAATTTCCAAGGTCCAGTGGCCCGCGCGAGCGGCCTACTGGTCCATAGGACAAAGCTTTCGGAGTGAACTTCGCTTCGATGCTCGGCTACGCTCGGCGGGAGGCGGGCGTAGCCCGCCGGTTCCGTCGTGCATGTTCTACAGTGCGCTTCATGGTTCGGTAAATCATTTTCAACTCCAATTAGCCAAGATGAATATGTGCTCACCAGGCCTCTGAAAACCAGACAATCTCCAATCTTTCGAGGCCCGCGCCGAGCACCAGGGCGTGCTTGAAGATGAGATATACGCAGTCCCCGTGAGCGGAGGTCGTCTGCGAGCGATGGGCGCAGCCCATCGCGAGACCTGCATCGTAAAGTAAGTTTGCATCAATCCTATGGCCGAGCAAAACTCGTACTCACCTTAGCACGCGACAAGCTGGATTTGAACCAGGAATCCGTGAGCCTCAGTCCTCGCAGCGAGTGAATGATGTCGAACGGCTCTACCTTTGGATCTGCCGCGTCACATGTATGGCGCGCGCCGATCGTCCCTCGCTTCGTCGCCGACTTCTGCTGCTCTGCACACATCCCCATTCCACCGCCGTCGTCCACATGGTCTCAGACACCTCAATCTTGCCCCGAGGGCGTCATCGTCAAGTGCGACGTGGGGGCGCACGGTACGTGCCGCTGATCCCTCCAGCCTGTCCGTGGCCGCGTTCTACGCCAACTGCGTGCAGCGCGATGCCGCGATCCTGGCGCATGGTCCGGGCTCACCATCAAAGGTAGACCAAGGGCGTCATCGTCAAGTACGATGCGGCACAGGGCGCCTGCATCACCCGAGCCTGTGATCACCAATGCCGCCTTCCACCTTGGATGGAAGTCCTGCCGTCCATGGCACCCAAGGGCGTCGTCGCTGTGACGGACGGGACGGGCGACGGTGCCCAAGACGCATGTCTCGTGCTCTCTCGCTTCCCTAGCAACCGTCAGGACTCCCGAGCGGCTCNCGCACGCGCCGTCGCGCCCCGAGGGCGTCCTCGTCAAGTTGAATGCACCAGAGACATCAGACGCGTGGCGATGGATCGTCTGACAGACAATCGCATTCGTCATGAACCTCACCCAGGATGCGGATTGCTCACCCGCTCACACGGAAACTATCGATCTCGCACACGCATCCCAAGGGCGTCATCGTCAAGTTAGACGAGGTGCCGNCGCGCTCGAGGCTTTGGATGTGGGAGGCACAACGGGACGCGTCTGGCGCAGAGTTGACTTCCGGTCTCTCAACGGGTTTGATACTGCTAAACATCGCGTACGTGTCAGCGACTTGCGCGGAAGACGGGAGTCTCGGCGGCAGGCCATTCTTTGTCGCCGTCGCGTTCGTGTCGGGCTGGCTCCAACGGCGCACAGTCAAGTTGCGGTGGGCAACGGTAAGTCACAGCTGGTTGCGGGGTTGGATGGAGACTGACCTTGTCATCGTATTTCGCAGTGTTCACCGTGATTCCGTCATATTCGCCGCCCGCTTCCCACCGCCTTGCGTCCGATGCCGCGGATGGGGGCCGCGCGCTGACTCTAGCTCCTTCCCCGGAAACCGTCCGAACTGCCGTGGGGTCTCGCACATGCCTCCATCGCATCCGGAGGGTGTCATCGTCAAGGTAAAACGAGCCGCTCGAATCGCCGGGAATGTTCGAATCCCGCCTTTGCGCAACAGAATGGCATCAAAATCGTGTCGGGTGGGATGTCCAAGGCATGATGAAGGTATTACGAACGATTTCGCCGATGTGCGCGTGTCGCTGACGGCGGAATCACTCCCCAAGAGCGCGGCATGATGAGCTCCGCGCGCGCACTTGCAATTTTGCCAGAAAGCTCCTGGCGCGCGTTCATGCTGTTATTGTGGCCATTATCGGCGCATTCTCCGATGGTCTCTGAATTGCGAGATTCGGAGGATTTGGGAGTGGAGCTGGAGAGCCCAGTGAGACGGGGGACACGAAATAGAGGGAAAAGACCTACTGTACTTAGTGAACATGAGCAGACCGAGACAGACCGAGTCGTGCAAGCGAGAACTGAACGCGTGCAAGCGAGAGGATGTGGCGTCCAAGGGTGGTGTGCTGTAGTAAATAAAGAAATCCCTAAGTCTCATATTTGCCCTCGGTGTGTTCGAACACAATCCACACTTCCCATTGGCTCACAGCTACACACATTTACATAATGTCGAGACAGCACGCGGTCCCACTCCCGCTCTTCCCGCCTGCTCACGCCCGCCAGAGAGAGGTCCTCCGTCAGGAGCTGCAGCAGGCTCTGCGCCTCGTCCTCGTCCTCTTCTGGCAGTATAGGCTTTTCGGGGTGCCCGTCCGCGGGCACGAACATCCCCGTCGATGGTGATGATGCGGAAAGGGAAGAGGACGAGGGCGGAAGGATTTGCGATG
>SFCI01000310.1:0-25657 GCA_004681135.1 Hericium alpestre | reverse complement strand
GGGGGGCGTGCGGAACGAAAATGAGGTGTCCGCATAGCCCTGCGCGCGGGGCGTGACGTGCGTGCCGGACGGCTGTCCTGCTCTCTGTGCATCGAGGTCAATAAGAGTTCCCGTGGAGATGCTCGACTACTTACCTGCATCGCTTCGTGATCCATCGGCCAGAACCTGAGCGTCTTGTCTTTCGACCAAGTGATAAGCTGAAATTCGTTCCAATCTGCGTCATGTCAGCCAACGATCGACGTTGCTGGAGTGCCACTGACCATGGTCGCCTCTCCGCCAGACGAACTCCTTCACGGTGTCAGTATGACCTTCAAAGACTTCGACTGGGCTCTTGGGCTCAGGGTCGCCAGGCCCACGTGTCCAGAGCTCGAGTGCATTCTCTCCTCTCTGCGGTAGACTGAGGATACCGTTGCCGAAAGGAAGATCGCGTGCACGCCAGACGGGGTAAGACGTATGGATGACCGTCCGCGGCTCGTGCATGCACTGCTGCGGCTTGAGTGTGTGCATGTCAAACGGATACCTCATGGAGTCACGCTCGCCGGAGAGTACGTGGACATCCCAGACTTTGACGGTCTTGTCAAGAGAGCAAGTCACGATCTCGCGGGAACTGTTGTGCGCCCAGTCGATGCCGTAGATCTTCGCGTTATGGGCCTTGATTCGCTGGATGGGCACGGAGCCTTTCTAAAAATGGGCTTGTGAGTGAAGTCGGGAGGGTCACCAGTCATGAACCTCACTCGGCGATCCCATATGAGGACCTCGTTCATGTGGGATGATGCGAGAATGTGTCCATCTTGACGATTCCATTTGACCTGAGTGCCCCCCGCTTTCGGGCCATAAATAACTCCGTCACCCAGTTGAAAAAAGAGGCTTACCATTGAAAGCACAGAACCCTGGTATGTACATGTTAAGAAGGTATTATCTACAGTATCAATACACTTACCCATGACAGGCTTATTTGTGGTTCGCAAATCCCAGGCCCACAGCCAAGAGTCGACTCCTGTACTGACGACAATGTCCGGGTCTTGTGTGTGCCAATTGATGTCCGTAATTGCGCGGTAGTGAGAATGCAGGACATGCTCTATCGATGTCTTCCCCGAGAGCATTAAATTCCAGATGAGACTGAATATCGCTGTGAACGGGGTTATCGCTGCGAAATTCAGGCAACACGTACAGCTTTTCGCTCGAAGTCGAAACGATGTACTTGATCCCAGCCGGATGCGGATTCCACTGGACATCTGCAACGTCCCATGTCCCTCCCTGAGGAAGGAATCGAGGTACTTCCAAAGGAGCCCGCAAGTCAATTATGAACAATCCCTTCCGCCTGAGC
Source organism: Hericium alpestre (assembly GCA_004681135.1). Lineage (NCBI taxonomy): Eukaryota > Fungi > Basidiomycota > Agaricomycetes > Russulales > Hericiaceae > Hericium > Hericium alpestre. Next base: position 24,330 of record SFCI01000310.1, on the reverse strand, counting down.
GCCGCGTCAGGTCAGTCACGAAAGCCAAGTTGAACGCACTTACGCCGCGAGCACAACGTCCCTATATGAAGGGCTGATACTCATCTACGCGAGTCTAAATATCGCCAGTCGAAGAGATAAAGAAGGACTTACGTTGCCCACAGCATCCCCGACCAGGTCCTTCATGTCAATCTGGAAGCTCCTCTTGACTCCATCATCCGACGGCGAGATGGTCTCTATCACCTCCAACGCCTCTGACGCGTCCGTATCCCACCTCTTCGCTGCATATGACGGTCCACCCGCATGCACATGCGGTAGCTCGAATGACATTCGTCGACCCGGCGACTTGCGGATAGGGTAGTATCCCTGCGACGAATGCGGGACGAAGGTCGAAGATAGATCGTCGGAGTCGGGCGTCATGGTGGCATCTTTTGGCGAGATATTCCCAGCGTTTAGTGTTGTACGTAGCAAGACACGACTCGGGCGTTGCTTTGCGCGCTTCTTGGAAGATGGAGCTCAAGTTCCTCGAAGTCGACGACGCCAACGCCGACAGGTACTGGACGTGCACGTGATCGACGTAGGAAATTTCCCAGCGCTCGCTCGCTCTCTATAGTTTCGTGCTTTCCCCCATTCACAACCGCTGTATAATTTCTCTAAAATGGCAGCGGGACCAAAGAAACGATCAGCACCTAGCCAATCCGGTCCAGCACCGAAAAAGGCCCATGTCGAGACAAAATCGCAGCCCGCAAAGAAACGCGCACGTCCGGTTGTGCATGTGCAGGAGAACGAGCAGGAGGACTCTGATGAAGAGGAGGAGAAGTTGATGGACGAGGAGGCCGAGCTGAATGATGATGATGACGAGGTGGTCGACGAGAATGAGATGGATGTCGACAAGCCTGCGAAGGATCCGAATGGTATGTGATATTCACCTGATGCATTTGCAGCGGTACTTACTCTTAACTCAGCCGCAAAAGAGTCACACAGAGCTCAGAAAGTTTTACTCCAGGAGCGTCGTGCTGCAAAGCCGAACTCGGTCATCCTTGAGGAGGCCAAAAAGACCTGGTCGTTTGCCCGCCAGAAAAATATCTCGAAAGAAGAACGGCAAAAGCACGTCGCGGATCTGATGCGCGTTATCCGCGGCAAGGTGCAGGACATCGTGTTCAAGCATGATGCCAGTCGTATCGTACAGACTGTTGTGAAGTGGGGCAATCAAAAGCAGAGAGATGAAGTTGCCGTTGAGCTGAAGGGGAAGTACAAGGAGCTGTCACAAAACAAATACTCAAAAGTACGTGTCTAGATACATTCTTCTTATGCATTCGGCTCATTTTTGTCTTTTGCAGTTCCTAGTGACTAAACTCATCCGCCTATGCCCATCCCATCGTCTATCCATCCTCCTCGAGTTCCGCACCCACGTCATGCGGCTGCTCCTCCATCGAGAAGCATCCCGTGCCATTGCTGATACCTACGAGCTGTATGCCAATGCATACGAGCGTGCAGTCCTTTTGCAGGACTTATACGGCAAGGAGACAACTTTGTTCTCTGTGACCGCTGGGAGCGATGTGGATAAGGAGCGGACGAGGAAAGGTTTGAAGGGCATACTTGAGGGCGTGGATGCGGAGAGAAGAAAACGGGTGCTTGGCGCTTTGAAAGAGAACCTGGTGACGATGTAAGGTCCCCTTGCTATCTCCCGTATCCTGTTCGCACTAACACGAATTTGCTTCAAGATTTAACAATCCGGACAAGGGCTCAATACGGCATGCCATCGTTCACCGCGCGCTGTGGGAGTATATCACAGAGGTAAACGCGACTGAAGACGAGGCAGAACGTGAGAAATTACATCGAGAAATGTTCGAGACGTACGTGGCCTGCCCTCTGTTTTTATCGGTCGCTGACGATGGTCTATCTCCCAGTTGCCAGGAGATTTTGGCTGAAATGGTACATACCAAGGAAGGCAGTCGTGTCGTGCGAGAATTTCTGGTCAGGGGAAGCGCGAAGGTAGAGCGACTTGCACTTTCACGGAATTTCGCTGATGAATACCTTCCAGGACCGAAAACAAATCATCAAAATCATCAAACCCTACATTGAGACGATGGCAAATGATGACGAGGCTCAGCTCGTTCTCTTCACTGCGATGGACGTGATCGAGTGCGCCACGTTCTTTCCTCTACTCTGTCCAATGAACTCACAGATGCTACCCCCAGCGACACGAAGCTCCTCGCAAAATCGCTACTTCCCTCAATCACCTCCATAGCGTCCAAGCTGCACGCAGTCTCTGCAGGCCGTCGTGCACTGCTATACCCTCTCGTGCCGCGCTCGCGACGGCACTTCACCCCTGCCATCATTGCGACTCTGGCGGAGATGGACGCCATCCGCGAACACACGAGCAAGAAGGAAACGGATGTGCGGGCGGCCGAAGTCCGTGCAGCAGTGAGCCCTGACCTTCTGGCGTGGCTCGAACGTGAAGGCGCCGAGGTCAGTCGCGAGACGGGCGGCAGCCTCGTCGTTGCTGAAGTCATGCTCGAAGCGAACGGAGGTAAAACCCTTTCTGGCTACATCTTCCTGATCGGTATTTATCCTCTTTGCAGACAAAACAGCCTCGATGAAGGCCCTCACCGCACCGCTTACATCCTCGTATCCCTCTGAAGACCCGACGCGACCGCATCCGATCGACCTCCCGCATACGTCCCGGCTTTACAAAACGTTACTTCAGGGGGGTCACTTCTCCCAGTCGACACGTACCATTGAGACCGCGCCGCGTTTCTCGGCGGTTGAATTTGCGAAAGTATTTGTCGAAGCTGCAGGCAAGGAGCACACGCTCGAGATGGCGAAGAGCGGCGGTGCGTTCGTTGTGGCCGAACTGCTAGAACGGATAAATAAAGAAGGGGACAAGGCTCTCAAGGCGAAGGCGAAGGGATGGTTTGCGGACTTCGATAAGGACGAGGGCGAGGGCGTCCGAGGATGGGGAGTTCTCATGGAGAAGATAGAGGCCCTACGTTAACGATGTCTTACAAGCCTGGTGGTGTTTGGATGGTGTGCTCCATGAATCATACTATCTCCGTGATCGGCCCTCAATGCTCATTCTTCGTTGGCAGCGTACAGCATGGCAGAGGAGAATGCTTTCTTTGTTCACTTGCTTTGTTTCGTGGGTTCCGATTCTTGCATTGAGATGCGTCTTCCTTATGTTCCAGTATCGCCGCCTATCGCCGCCTATCGCCGCCCCCTCGCTTGAGTCCTCAAAGCTGGCCGACGTTCTGCATTGAGGTGTCTTCCTTCCGATCAACCTCGACCTACACCTCGAAGCAAAACACCAGCAAAGTTGCTCAATAAGCAAATATAAATATCAGTCATTGGATGAGGACAATATGACGCCTTCTGCGGCTAGTATAAGTCGGCAACATTCCGACTATTAATCAGCTAACTGTGTTGTTGGAGTCGGCCTGGGCGTGGCCAACCAGCTGGACCCACGCATGTAAACTGCTCCTTCGTAAGTTGATTGCTAACATTGGGACCGCTGCGGAATATACTTCCTTCCTTCCTTCCTAAACCCTTCGTGTCCCATGAACATTAAGCTCTTCGTAATAGGAATGCTTCGATTATATGTCTTGACGCCTCGTTCTGTATCCGTTGGTCCGTCATTTGAATGGTACGCGACCGATCAAAGCGATAGAGCCGCCGGTCCTTCGTTCTCGTCTCTATGAGCAGATGGGTTTCTAGATTGCTCCGTCTCGTCCCATGTAGCAATGGTATATATACCGGACATGCCTCCTGCGACGATAGGCAAGACACCATCGCAGTCTTCCCCCTGACACACACCCCTTTCGAGCAGCTATATCGACGATGTCCGCTGAACCTTCCGCAGTCGCAGTCGAGCTCAACTACTTCATCCCCCCGGCCGACGGTTCCAAGGCGTTCAACAACACTACGTCTGACCCGGTAACGGGCGTGCCCGCGACGAATACAAAGAGGGAATGGCGTCCAGTGGAGATCGAGAATCTGCGGGGGCACGAGAACGATGTCAGCCTCGACAACAGCGGCTTCCAGTTCTTTCACCACCCTTCCAAGCATACGAGCTTTGACGGTGCAGAGAAGGTCAAGGCGGAATATTACCCCGAGAGTATAGAGCTCATCAAGCAGCTCACTGGCGCGAGTCGCGTCGTTATCTTCGATCACAGTGCGTGGGCTTTCATGCTGTCATTTGGAGGAATGAAGCTTGAAGACTAATGTCGTCCGTACCAGCCATCCGCCGCCGCCGTCCCGGAGAGACTGAAGACACGCCCGATAAGCGTCAACCTGCACAGAGTGTGCATGTTGACCAGACCACCGCGGCCTCCATCGCCCGCGTGCACCGACACCTCCCGGCGTCCGACGTACCCTCTCTCCTCACGAAGCGGTTCCAGATCATCAACCTATGGCGTCCGATCCATCATGCCGCCTACGACTTCCCCCTCGCGCTCTGCGACTATCGCAGTGTCAATCCGGCCCAGGATCTGATCCCCGTGACGCTAGTCTATCCCGACCACGAGGGCGAGACGTTTGGCGTCAAGTACAATCCGGCGCACAAGTGGAAGTATTTGAGAGAGATGACACCGGAGGAGGGCCTGCTGATCAAATGGTGGGTGGCTGCGGTCGTGTAGTCGATCAGAGACGTGACGCTAATTTACATATTGCTCCTCAGCTTCGACTCCATCCAGGACGGTAGCGTCGCTGTGCTGACGCCTCACACTGCGTTCGAGGACCCCACCACTCCTCCGGACGCCTTGAAGCGCGAGTCTATCGAGCTGAGAGCCCTCGTTTTCTACGATTAGACCGCGACGTTGAAGCCGCACATCTGTGCACCTTCCTTTCTGAATGTAATTTTACTGTTTGACCCAGCTTCAACCGTCATATCAGACTTACTCATTTCGTGATCCCCGCTGTTTGTGTTCTTCCTTTGGCTAGAGCTCTGTTAGCAACACGCGATTGAGATTATTCTTGTCGATTCTAATTGACCAAGAACTCCGTTGAGCATCTGGCTGGGCTAGCTAATTGACCAAGAACTCCGTTCACAAAGGCGGAGAGAGTACCCGAGTGCAACAACTAGAAATCAGATTAATCCTATGATGGACTCAATGCTGATTGCTAGTTCGTGAGGTGGGGAGGGGAGTTTTTGGGGAGCAGCAGAGGGGGCACGTGATGAGNGCACGTGACCCATGTGATGAGCGCGTCGCGCATCAACGGTCANCGGTCGCGCGCCGAAGGCGCGACCTGCTGCTGTCCCGAAAACTCGAGCTGCCTGCAAGGCAGGGAGAGCCCGGCAAATGCCGTACACCTGCTCCAGGTCTTAGGCACCGAGGCCCCCCCTGCGCGCAAGCGCTAGTGTTTAGGGAGGTGGGTGGGTGAAAAAAGTCGGGTGCAGCACCGCGACACGAGGCAGGAGGAGGAGTGAAGGAGCGTGGGAACTCTCTCCCTGCACGTCCCGCTCTTTCCTCCTTCTGCGGGCGTCGGCCTAAAGCGGGCCGCTCAGTTTGCCTCACTCCTTATTGGTCTTAGCTAGCCCTCGCAAAAACCTCCGTCTCGCAAGCTCGACTGGGTTTTTGCAGCAGATACATAAGTAAGTCAGCCGTATACTATACACGGTCCGAAGTTGGGCAGATACCTCTGCTGTACACAAGCACACTGCTTCCGTGGACTGCTTCTACTCCACAGATTGTTCCTGCACCTATATGTCAATAAGGTTCCATGCCTATGGTTTGGAAAAGTACAACAGTCTCGGGTCGGGGAACCTGTCACATCGATTTCAATTGCCGATCGTGACACGTATGGCAAGTCCTGTGGTTTGTTGGATGGGCACTTCAATCAACGTAGAGTGCGTACTTATACAAAATAGAATGTCTTCGAGTCGTGGATTCAAGGAATCGGACTACAGTATCGCGCTGACATGCAGTGATAGCCAAAGACCTCGAGGAACAAAGCGAAAAACACTCAGCATCTTTCACGTACATACACTGCGAACCGGACCTACATAATCACGATTCGCATAATCCTGCCTGGCACGTCGCCGCTGGTTACCTCGAGGCTCCACTTGAGGCTGATCGACGGTTCGGATGAGAATTCCGAGCCGAAGCATTTCTCACCGGGCGATCAGACTTTGGGGCCCAGGACCAGCGAGCGCACGGTGAATCATTGTGGGTCCACTATACTTTATGATTAATCCTATGCATCTTCACTTCCATGGATCTGTATTAGACGAGACTTCGTCAAGTCGAGGCCATGATTATTTCTGACGTTGTCCTCCGTGTTTGCTCACTTGAGGCTCCGAGTCTTTCAGCCGATACCCCCGCCGCGTACAGCCAAGACAATGGGATGCAGTCCCCCGGATCCCAACCCAACTAAAGACCCAAATATGGCTTCCCCACGGGGCCGGGGCACTGCTCTTGACGTCGATCACTCCTATTGAAAAGGATGTGGGGTTACAGTCCTTGCCGATTCAGCCACACCGACTACCGACACTCGATCGCACATCTTGTGCTCCACACACAGCGATCACTATAGAGCTGCGCGGTGCCTCGCAAGGGCATCTTTGAGCGTGTGCGTTTGAGCCATCTTTTCGTACCGGCAGGGCATGCGAGCTTGTTCTGATTTTTGTGACCGTGCACATCGAGAAATTTTTCGAAATTCATTAGCTCGCCGTGGCGTGTAGGTGGCATCGAATCGTCAACTCCTAGGGTGAATATATCGCTGAAACGCGCAGAATTTGTATTTTTTGTGTTGTTTGAAGGTGACCGCCGATCGACCGGCCGGGGAAGCCCAAGGCCCGGCGCGTCACAGCCTGTCACAGATCCGTTACTTGACTGCTCCTGACCGCACCCACCATTAGGCTGCGAGCCAACCGCAGAAGCTGACGTGTATACACAGGGCACATCCATGAATGGCCATGAAGCCAGCTGGTGCGCGCTGTCTGGGCGATTCTCCTTCTGATACCCTCAGGGAACACGTTTCGTATTCTGGCTGATTGTTCACTGAATACATGCAGACGTCTAGGGGCTCATCCAGTCGAGATGACGACCATAGCATGACGAGCATGTACGGTCAGAAGGTCGCCGCCCGTAGGTTACCATACTCCGGCATGCGCGCCGTCACACAAAAAAGGTGTAACGTTGAGTAAGATTTTTCTTTTCCTATGAGGAGCGTGAATAAGCCCCACTTGCTTCTGACTTCTGTTACACAACCTCGGCATTTAGGTCCGGAAGAAAGACGATATGGCGATACGCCGTCCACCCTTGCTAAGGTCTTCTCATGCCGGGTGTGACTAGAGGTATGGGAGAACTAGCCACCGTCCAAACCTCCTCAGTGTGCGACTGATCGACTGTAGAACATTTGACCTTCCCAGATTTGGCCTTTCAAAGATACGATCGCCTCCGTGCCGGGAACAGTTATCTGCCGTCCTGCGGTGAGCTTCGGCCTGTCCAAATATGACAGTCGAGGACGCGATGGGCACGTCACTGTCACTGTCCATTATCCGCGCAACTGGCTACGCTCAGCTCTGGCCCCAGAGGCGCACACGGAAGGTACACAAGGCCAGGCTTTCCTCGGGGTATTGCAAAATCCTTTCCGACACGTGCGGGGAAATTCAATTGGATAGTGCTCTCACTCCCGAGGGCCGCTGTGCACGTAATCCTTCTTTCCTGAGAACCCCGTAGCTATTGTGAATCTCGTGCCCCTCCCCGGTCTTTGTTATGCTGGGGTGTATAAAAGGTGTAAACTAGTGTCTTTCCTCCTCCGAGCCCGCTCATCCAGGACTCTTCGTCCATTCGATTCACGCGCGTCCCTGAGTCCTGCGAGTCCGCCTTTCCCATCGTTGCAATCCTAATATCCGTATCCATGTCGATCCCTTTCTGGAAGCCGCTCAGGGGTTTGTCCCGCCATCCGCCGGAAAATGGATCGACGGAGTCCGCAAAGAAGGACGAGGCGGCGCATCTCGAGAATGTCGGCGAGACTCCAGAGGAATTTGAGGCGCACCATGAGTACTTCAGCCGCTACCCGAACAATTGGTCCAAAATCAGGTCTGTCAAGCGTTCTTCATTCTCACTTTTCGTTGTCCTGACGTTTATCTAGATATCACATTCGTGAACCCGCTGCCGAGTTGCTGGGCACCATGGTTCTCATCCTGTTCGGTACTGGTGTCGATTGTCAGGTCGTCCTCGGTTCCAACCCGGCTGTCGCCCCTACCCCGAAGGGTGACTACCTCTCTTTGAACTTCGGCTGGGCTTGCGGTGCGCAACGATATGATTGATTTTATTCTACGCGACGCTGATGGTCCTTTGAAGGCGCTGCGCTCGGTGTCTGGGTCTCTGGTGGTGTTTCCGGTGGTCATATCAATCCCATTGTGAGCCCCAGCTAGTTTCAGGCGGATGGTTCCCACTAAGCGACTGCACAGGTTACACTTTCTCTGGCTGTTTTTAGGGACTTCCCGTGGTACAAGGTCCCGACCTTCATGTTCGCTCAGCTCATCGGGGCGTTGGTTGCCGCTCTAATCGTCTTTGGCAATTATTTCCACGCGATCGACATCTTCGAAGGGGGGAAGGGCATTCGTACAACTCCTGGCACGGCGTCTCTGTTCTCTGTTTACTCGGTAAGCTGTCCCCCACCTCACATTGAAGGTGCACGTCTCATTATTCTATTAGCTGGCGTATTTGCCGTCCGCGAACTGCTTCTTCGATGAAGTGTGTTTCCAGCGGCGCTTTCCTCAATTGAGGCCTTACTGACATCCTACCAGTTTATTGGTTCCATGATTCTAGTTCTCGTCGTCTTTGCGATCACGGATAAGAGGAACGGACCTCCGGCGCCCGGAATGGTCCCCTTGGTCATCTTCATCCTCATTCTGGGGATCGGCGCAGCATTCGGAATGCAGACCGGTACGGAAATGCTACTTGACCGCCATTGCACAAACTGACCACATATCGATATCAGGCTATGCCGTCAACCCCGCTCGTGACCTTGGGCCGCGTATTATGACCGCCATGGTGGGATACGGCAGAGCCGGTAAGTCGCCCTCTGCAATGTATTGCGATCGTATTGCTCACAGCCCGATCTACCCGCCAGTGTTCAACTTCCGCAGCCAGTTCTGGATATGGTGCCCCATTCTTGGATCCTTCTGTGGCGGACTTGTCGGAGGGGGGCTCTACGACGCGCTCATCTTCTTGGGTGACGAGTCCTGGATGAACCGACCGTACGTGTTCCTGTCTACAAAACAGCGAGCTCCTTACCATTACCTCGACTTCCAGGAACAAGGCGGCACGGCAGCACTTCGCCCACGCCCGGTCGGCAGAAAGGCAGCGTCCGCCCGCTGGTTTCCCGCAGGACGAGGACGTTGTCTAAACGCGCAGAGGCAAAACAGCAACTGCTCCAAAGCAGCTATTCTTTTTCCATGGCGAACACACATTGGGTTCCGGACTGGGTTTCAATTAATGTACTTTACTGCTGTGGGGTTTCACTGTAGCGATGAGTACTTACTGGGTTTTCTGTATCGGTTTGGGAACGAAATTAAGGATGGGATTATTTTCTGCATTTCTTGCGAGTTGTGGGCAGGGGTGGTGACGTAAGAGCACAGGACGCGGGTTCGGAGTCGCGGCGGCCTCGGGCTCGACACAGTCTCGACGTTGAGCTGCGTTGCCCCGCTCAGTTATCTCTCCACCCTCGTGGTCTTCCACCCTGGCCTCCCCTCCATTCTTTCCTTCTTCCCACCATGTCTTCCTCACGGCGCTCGTCAGTGAGCTCAGTCGACTCCATCACTAACCAATCTACCCCGCTCCTCGGACCAGCCGAACAAGACGAGCCATCCCCCACACTTGTACTCGTACACGATGAAGAGGCACAGAACGAATCCTTCGATTTCCTGAGCGACGATGACCTCGAAGACGACTTCTCGACCCAGGTCGACCGCCTGGGCACATCCCCAATTCCGCTGCTCTCACCGACCCTCATTTTCCTGTACCTCCTCACGCCGTATCTCAAGCTTGGCGCCATGTTTCTACCCAGCACCGATCTCGCGCTCTCGCGCTCAGTGCCTGCGCTCCTGATATTTGCGCTCTTCTCCGCAGCGGCCCGGTATATGTGGTACATGCTTGCGAAGTACATCGGCAGGGCCGATCTGGAGGAGATCGTCCTGGATGCATTTGCGCGTAGTCGGTCGCATGAGCAACGCAGATCAATATTGCGAGGACTGGTCCGGGTGAGCAGTGGCGTATTGAGAATCTTGCTCGCCTTCATGTACTTGAGGGGTCAGTTCCTTTGCAATAGCAGCTATATTCCTGTACTGATTGTGTTCATCGGTACCACAAGACTCGGTGGATGTTCTTCTTCCTCTTTTCCCCGCACGCCTGGCTCTGCCTTCGCGCATCGTTGTCAGTCTTGCACTGGCAGTTTTAGTGCTGCCATTGTGTCTAGCGCCCAACTTTGCTGCTAAGCGAATGGTCTATGCGACTTCATTGTCGCTCGTTGCGTACCTTGTATGGTTTGGATGCGTCTCGTACGCTCATGCGCGCGGCACGCTCGAAGTGAACGCGGGCTGGCTCCGTACAGGCTCCCTCTGGCAAGGAATCAGTTGAGTCACCCTTCATGCCCTTCGTTCCAGTGGACTTACGTTTGGATTGTCCGGTAGCAACCATCGCTTTTGTCTTCGCGTCTTCTTGGACCGTCCCACTCTATGCTTCGTTGAAAGCATCTGCACAACCTATCCGTCTCAGGAAGTCTCGCCGCCGCTCCTTCAAAGCTCTTTTTGCCCTCACCACTTTCATTGCGATATCTCTTACTCTACCTTTATGTTTCTATTCGGCGTCACCCAATTACCCCGTAAGCGCGCCACGTCATTTTCGATTTGGAGATACGAATATTCATATAATTCTTGCACAGGAAACCTCCAATATTCCTCCAAATGCAGTCATTGCCGTAGCGGAAGCATTGACATTACTGCTCGCCATTCCTTGTCTCGTCATCACCACGCCGCCCCTGCCTATCCCTGGCTCGCTCCGCCGGTTAACCAAGTTCCCCATATCTAAATTTATCGTCTATCTAGTTGTTGTTGTGCTTTCTCTGCTCTCTACCTCCGTCTCTGCAATCCTCAGCGACATCCTCCTCATTCTCGCCCTCTCCAGCACATACGTGCTTCCAGGTATGTCCGCCGCATCCTTTCTTCAGCTCGTGACACTAATGAAATGAATAGCACTCCTGCACATAACAATTCACGAATTCCACAGCCCACTCTCTATCGTACTGCCTAACTCTAGCCCAAGCTCACCTGTCTCACCCTCAGACGCCGCAGACGAACTACTTCAACGCAAGGAGCGGACACTGCAGCGACGCCGCCTGACACGACGTATGGTATGGGACGTCTGCGCCTGGCTGATGCTGCTGCCTGTCGGAGGCGGGGGTACTGTATGGGCCATCGGGAGGATCGCCGGGAAATGGTAGGATCAGGTGGGCCCAGACAGAAGGTAAAACAAGACGGAATTCGGATGACGAAAATGTATCTACATAGGTTGGGTATTCTGGATGGTTATGCTGGACGGACATAGCGGACAATAGATGTATGTCGCATGACCCTGGTTATCGCGTGTCGGCGTCGCTGGAGGACAGGCATCGTGTGGTCATTGTACTTGTAGCTGGCTACCTTCACTACTCCGTTCGGCGTTGCTTACGGCTCTTACGGTTTTAGTGACGTGGGCGGACCCATTGTACATGCTAATCTGACAGAACCGGATTTTCACTCGGACATATCGCTCTTGCTTGGATGCCTTCTTGGAAGGTACGGCATTTGCCGGCGTCTGCAGTCCTCGATGCAGAACGTTTCCAACGTTGGCGTTCACACTCCTCCAGGCTTTCGCCATGTCTGAACCATACCCTTTACCGCATCCTCGAATCCGCCGCCAGCATGGCAATTCCGCGAGCGGACGCGCAGGCAGCAGTCGCGGGCTGAGCGCGCCATCTCCGAGCGACATTAGCCCCGAACGCCGACGGAAGCGTACCAAAGCCATTTTCGCCAAAGATTGGCAGGTCCGCATCCTCAAAAAACTATATCAAGAGGACGCCCACCCTTCTGATGCACAAAAAGGCGTTGCTGCCGCCGAGACTGGGCTGTGAGTGTCCTCTTCATAGCAGTTCCGATCGTTTTCGTTTTATCGGCGTCTCGTGCCCTCCGATGTCCCTGGCCGCCGAGACCCTCCTGCTTACCCTCTTTTCCTTTTCTTTCCCGCTCCCCTCCGTGGCGGACGCGTAGTGACGTCAAATGGATCGGTGCGTGGTTTCAGCGACACAACAACCCGAACAGAAAAAACTCCCTCGCTGCCATCGTCGCAGACGGCCTTTCGAGTCTCAGCACCAGCGCTAGTAGTCCTGACACGTCGTCCGGGTCTTTTCCTCCTGAACAGGGCCCCTCAGGAGCGGGCGTGCCTGTCTTCCATTTGCCATTTCCACCGCCAGCAGATCTTAATTCTGTTGGAAGCTGGGCGGGAGACCAGGCATTCGTTCTGGACTCCAATAGGGCTAGTGTCTTCCCACATCCTCCGGGTCACACTTTCGAGACTCAGAAAGACGAAGCTCCGGTCATGCTCCGTGGACCTGGTGTCAATACAGCGATGAACGCCCAGCCATACCATCTTGTTCTACCGCATGATGATGGTGTCGACGCCGATTCTCCGTACAGGCCGACGAGCTCTTCATCTTCAATGCTAGGAAATACCCCTGGCAGCTCTGGCAGCCCTTCGTCTTCGATGCCTGTACCTGCCGCCAGCGACTCTTTGCCTTCTCAGCCGGTCTCACACTCTCCCAGCCATTCTCCAGCTCTGTTTTTCGACCATAATACTAGTGCCGCTCGCCCCGTTAGCTTCGTTGAACGTCAGACGAGCCTTTCTTCTACTGGAGCTGAACATCACGCATACAGTCCATCTGAACCATCGGCTTCTGCATCTCTAGGCCATTCTGAGGATCCGCGCGACCGGCAACCTATGCATCTACCTGGCATTCAAAGCATGCTTTTTAACGACTCGGATGAGTATTCTGGGTACCCCAACGCGATTTCAGCTCTGCCAGCTCTGTCGACTCAGGTCCAGGGCCAGATCAAGAGCGAAGATATTGTTGCACCGCGCCCTATCCATTACACGGCGTTTGTTCAGGCACCCGGACTCGAGGCAAATAACAACACTATTGCACCTGGCAGACTTCTCCCGTCCGATTTTCCTGCTTTTCCCTACCCTGGCTCTGCTCCTGGACTTGCATTTCCTGTGCCTGGCAGCTTCCCCTTTCCGTATCAACATGCCAGCGCTGTCACGCATAATATCGCTGGCGAGCAGGCGCCATTCCGGCATCCGCCTCCACCCGTTGCATTTTTGTGCCGCTTCGAAGACGTGTCTGCCTTGGCTCGCCGGCTTCGCTCGACGTACTACGCTAACACGGAGCGCGCAATCCAGCACAAAAAAGAACCTCTGCCCTCAGACCAAGGCGAATGTGAGAACGTGCCATACGACAGCACCTTCCCCAAAGCCGGTCAGAGATTTTCCAGTCTATGTGCCTCGTTTCTGCTACTTACGCGCTGTTCCAGACGACGAGGATAAAGAGAACCTCCCGCCGGCCACGATCGAACAATCGGGCCCCGATGATTCAATCAACAATAACGTCATCGCCGCCATCGCCGCCGCAGCGCCCCTCCCCGCACACCCCACCACCGCATCCGATGCCCCGGGAGCAGAACGCCGCCCAGCCCAACCCAATTCGCCCGACGCTGCGGACGCCCCAGCCCCTGTGCCGGAGGTGGCAGATGGCATTGAGTCTTGAGAGGAGCACGGAGCCATGTCGTCATGTGTCTGCTGGTTTGCCGACATGACCGGGGCGGTGGGTGCTGGGCGCTCGAAATACGCGCTTGATCGCTCGTCGCCGTCGAATGCTTTTCCCCCATTTCTGCGTGAGGCTTGGCTGGGTCTGTGACTGCCTGACTGCCTGTTGTCTCTCTTTTCTTCTGGCCTTTTGTGGTGCGGCGTGTCTGGCTCTTGTGGTTCTATGGGTACCAGTTATTATTAGTGTTGGAGGCTTTACATTAGGAATTTTACTCGAAGGATCAGCACTGTTATTGTGGAATGAATAAGCGTTATTCGCGAATACGGATGATGTCGCTCGGTTTCCACGCATCCAGTCAAGCGTCAACAGATGTGAATTGCTGGCCCATCGGAAATCTTAGTACATGATTTTCTACTGTCGCATACAAGTATGTCTCATGCTGTATGTCTATTGCTTGAAGCGAGGTCACAGGATCCTGGAACACCGTGGCGAAAGGATTGAGAGACATAATAGATCCCATGCGCGAGTTGTAAAGCCTTTGGGCAGGCAGAATGGCGGATGGAGGCTGCAGGAGCTGGCCGGTGCGTAAGGACCATCCGCGTACTCGACAGTCGCTACCGGCGGCATAGAGATATTGCTGGCACGGGCTGACGGTGTGGGGCTAACATGACGTGAGTTTCCCGTGACATTGCAGCGAGGATGCAACGTACAAGATTTAGAATATGCGTGTTCTGGTTTCCGTTCAAAATAATGGTTGGATTCTGACCACGAGGGAAGCGCAAGTCGAAGAGCTTAATCTGAGATATGTGGTTGAGTATGATGTGGGTGAAGAAAAGACTGGACGTACGTCGCCGTTCACTGCACCCACCACCAGCTGCCATTCGTTGATGACGTTGAGGTACACGATAGAATTTGAGTCTTGATGGAAGACATCGTCCAGTAATATGCAGGCGGACGCAGTCAAGGATGGTTCACGGATATCACAGCGGTGGATCCGACCGTTGCGAGACCCTGTGTACAAGAGGTGCTGCAGTAACTATTATCACTTGCATTAGATTGTAGAGACAGAAGGAAACAAACCTCCTCTTGATGTAATGCTAACACGTCGCTCTGGGTATTGAATTTAAGAAACTTCTGCGACTGTTCAATGTCCGGCGTGAGCAGCGCCCGTTTTCTCATGCCTGAAAGATGCGTTAAGCATAAAAGAAAATTGCAGATCAGTTAGAGTAACACTTGCCCAGGGCCAGAGTTCGGCCGCGGAAACTGCTGGCCCAGACGTCATGCAGGATATGATCGCCTGGCTGCAGAATACAAGCCCTAATGCCAGGTGTGAGGTTCGAAGATCGCGGAGAATCTGAAAGTCTTGTCTTTTACCTCTCGGTATCGCAATCATGATAAAGTATTTTGCATGATGGTCCAAAAGAAGTAGCTCTGGGTTCGGTCCTTTAATCAACGCCAAGCAGTATTGCTGCAGAGTCAACGCACATATGGCGAGACCCAGAGATGCATATGGACGAGATCTTACTCGAGTCAGTCTCATAGGCCTCGAGATACATATCGAATTACTTACTCGTGACGACAAGTTCACCTCTGGGACAAACGCGTTGAAATTATCATGCTCCGACAATGTCGATCCGGGGGACAGAACATCATCTCTCTAAACAAAGTTGATCCTCCATGAGTCTTTTGTGGCTGCCATGACTATCAACTTACAGAATATAAGAAGCCGTGCGAGTCACCAAGAAGATGCTTGACCTGCCCCGCATATGTTGCTACCTGAATAAATGTCCAACCTCAAATCGTGTCAACCTGTTCAAGCCAGGCGGCATTCACCTGTGAAGACGATATTGTCGCATTATTGTAAGGAATAAATGGTATAGTATTGCATTGAGAGCTCCGTCTCAGGTGTTCAGTCAGGATATCACTGAGGATCATGGTTGTTAGCAAGCCAAGCCGAACGTACTGAAATGGCTCCACTCACTGGCGACACCGCTCCCTCTGTCTCTCACTACGTGTCGTCCGAGAAAGTTGCAGCGATTGCGGCAGTCTATTCCACCGTCGTGAAGGACCTATCGCAGACGTTGATGCAGAGTCCGCAGAAGCTGTAGCCTGGATGCCGGCCTCCTCGCTTGGAGTTTTACGTTTTGGTTTTGACGACACTGGAAAATAGCGGTTCTTCTCCTTGTCAAAGTAGAAACCTGGAAGTTCCTTGGGCATGTTTGGAGAACGGCGTGGAATAAAGAGTTGGCACTGGCGCCCTCGCCTGCAAGAGATCTAGATGCCTATGCGATGATGTAATTGTGTAGATGTCGCGTTCCCGCGGCCAGCTACCTGCCATTCGAACAAATAATTATTCTATCGTACATCGACCCATCCAAGTACCAGTACTTATATCTTCCCGGGATTCATACAGAATTGTAACAAAGAAATATTTGATTTGCATCTCAAAGACTCTCAAAGGCCCCAGGCCAAAATATCGGACCGCCCTAATTCTCCTCATACCGCTCAAGATTGTACGCTATCGCAACCCGCACCTTCGGCATCGTAAGCAAGACCCTTATACGCGAAATACGCTCCTCCGCGACATATTTCTCCGTGTGAAGGTGTATGACGGAATCGTCGAGGGATCCTTGACCTCTGCGACTCCCAACTCTCCCGTTGATGATGCGCCAATCATGGCCCGAATCGCCGCCAAGGTACATCCATCCCCCATCGAAGACGTGTGCACTGGAGGTTGATGTGGCCCTGGACGTGTCCCGGCGCGTCGATGACGTATAGGCTGCCATCGCCGTAGTAATCCAATGCGCGGAGGAAGGGACCAATCGGTTTCCAGTCTGCGCCAGACGTCTTCAAGAAAGCGGTGTGACCGGGCGGGAGGAGGCTGGCGGGGTAAAAGGAATCAGGACGCTTGGGATACGCCTTCTCCAGAAGGGGTATAGCTTCTCCCACAACGAACGTCGAATACGGAAGCAGATCAGGAGTGCTGACCTGGCCCAGTGGATATGGGATGGGAAAATGGTGCTGATGTCGGAAAGCTTGAGACCGCCCTTGGCAAGCGAATCAACAATGTCTTCCGACACGTCCATGGGCAGGAATACGTCTTTGACTGGCTGTGCCAATGCGGGCGGGTAGTTGTCGTAGTCCTTCCGCACACCAAGATCGAATAGGATGTTTCGCTTGGTGACCGATATGAGCTGCTTATCGGCCCCGTCGGGAACAGGATCCAGAAGATAACGTAGAGGGACTTTGACCTGTCTTCCTTCGAAGAAAGTGACGGAAAAATACGCCTGGTCAGGACATGGAGCTGGCAAGGTATAAGACATGTTTATGGGATGTGCTTTGAGCTTGGCTGAGCGAAGGTTTCCCTAGAGAAAAACTTAAGTGCTTGAATGGCCCATGTTTCATACGGCTCGGACCTTTCGCACGCTGGGCGACATGCCCTGACAGGTGCTCACGAAAGACCCGCTCTCTCACCTCGGGACACCAACAGGGCGTAGTCATTGCTACTTGTGCTTACTCGAGGCAGCAGGTGCGATGTATTCTTGCACCGAGATCAACAGATAACTTCGTCACCTATTTTGTGTAGATATTAGTTATCTGCGGTCGAAGAGCATCTACTGTACCTCCTCAAGCTCGATATACAATCTTTATGCGGGCTCTTCAAATTGAATATCTAGCATAGCTCCGACCAAGTTCAGAGTATTTGATCTCATTCGTCCCATCCTGAAGGTTGGTTGACTCACCATGAGCTAACACAATCATCCATGGGCGAACCCTCCGTTTCATCGCAGGGCTTGGTCTCTGTTACTTGAGATGACTCAAAAGACATACTACGCAGAGGTGCACCCTACCCCGAAGACCATGGCGCTCGAAAAATCGCATTAGTAAGAATAAAGGTATGTCATTTTCGGGGTGAATCCGCGGTGAAACGTAGCGAAGAACAGCATCATTGGAGCGTATGAGTTGGCTTTAGAGCCATGTTTATTGTTAATAGTGTTCGCGTGGACGATAGTACATACTGGGAACGAGTAATTCATACCGCAAGGACCGTCGGGAGTTGGGATTTATAGGCGGCACATCAGCCAAGCATTTTTTGCAAGGTGCAAGTGGTGATTGAGGTCGAATTTGATAAGCCCTAAAAGTGGGATACGAGATGTCTGTCAGATATACGCTTCGTCAGCAACCCGAGGTGTCGCAATGATACCCGGATGGTCCACATCACCAATCTGTTTGACGCACCTGCCCAGCATCAACAAGGACACAAAATGACCTGCTTCGCAATCTTCCTGCGCTTCAGTTTAGCTACGTTGGATGTGTTTGCCTTGGACAACGGCAAATTTAGCGTGTCCAGCATCGCGCCTCGCTTCCCCCGCTTCTCCAGAACAACTAACAGCCGCTTCCAGAACAGCTCATCTCCGCGAGTCTTCTGCTCGCTGAAATCCAACTTTCTTATCGCGAGGATTTTAAGGTTGGGCAGAAACAGAGGCGTGTCCGAGTCCGTGCTCTGTCCTTCAAGACCGTCGGCAAGCGCTTCTGTGAACGCCATGGCAGCCACTGTGACATGGACTTCCTCGATCTGCGTCTGCGTCCGCAGGATGTCGAGCCACTCTTCCGGACTAAGACTCTTGCCATACGCAGCAATGACAAGGCGCTTGCAGGAACTGAGCGCGAGCCTAGACATTATTTCCGTCATTGCGAGTGCCCTGTCCCATTCCGCACCATCGTCCTGATGCAACTCCAAGTTGAAAATATAGTCTGTAGAGTCTCCACCCCTGTTGAACGTGTCTGTTAGGTGAGCGCTGGTGATAATGGTCAGGCCCTGAGATCCGCAAGGACGTAGATGGAGCGAGCGGGTGGGACGCTTTTTGGTTTCGCAGAGCTGATTGCGCTCGAGAAGCAAGTTCACAAGGCGATGGATTGGATCACCCATGAAATCATCTGCATCTTCGAAGTAGCAGCGCAGGGATAAGTAGGCCGTATAGGGGATGTCGAGGGAGGGAACCAAGGCCAGACAGTCTTCGACCGTCCCTTGGAGTTTGAGCATCGTAAGATGAGAAAGAGCCACTTTTCGCGCCCACGAGGCTGCAGACACGGCCTCGGCAGAGACACTCGGTATTGCATGATCCAATTGCAAGGTTTTGAGCATTGGCATCCGCGCAAGCATGTCCAAGAGCTCTGAACGAGAGGGTAATTCTGAAGGTGACCAGTGGACCAAGCCATGAGTTGAATGTCCGGAGCTCCATTGAAAAGCCATCATCGCGTCAGTGCCTTCCTCATCGTTGTCGTCCTCCCCATCGTTGCCGTCCTCCCCATCTTCATCCTCCGTGTCGTCATTTACGTGGTCATTGCCGGGGCCAGCTTCCAAAGCAGGAGGCGCATTCTGCTGGGTTTGCTCGTCATCAGCATCGTCATTGAGTACGGGAACGTCGGATTCGTCGTCACTAAATCCAGTGTGCGAATACTCATCCGTGGGGAAATCCGGTAGTTCCCTGGGTTCGCCTATCTCAGGTTCGGTTGGGTCGTGAAGAGATATTCTGCAATACGTCACGGTCTCGCTGAATATGGGCGAGCCCCACGGGACGATGACGCATTGTAGGTAGATGGAGCGCAGGCGCGGGGCGCTATTGCCCAGGAACGGAGCCGGCAGCGGAAGAAGCAAGTCGCTAAATTCATATTCTTGGTGCGCAGCCTCTAGTTCCAAGCTCTCCAGCAAAGGCGCGGGCACTGACAGGAACGACATCCACTTGGGCATCTGGAACTTGTCGTGCGTGAATGTGAGAGATTTAATGCGGCTGAACGGTTCGCACAAGGCTTTGACGACCTCGTATGGACGATGAGAAATGTCGACTGTGAGGGGGTTGTTGCTGGTGCGGACGAGCATCTCTTTCGTCCAACGCAGACCGAGACGGGCGTCGAGGTTGGTCCAGAGTCGGGGGGTGTTAAGCGCTACGGACCGCCAGTACCAGCACACATGCGTCGCCAGAATCCAACCAAGCTTTCTCTTGCGAAGAGGTCGAACGAAGTCGGCAGCGGCAAGAAGGGTCAAGATCTCTGCGACCACCTCGACGGGCAGTGTGCAGATGGTGATACGGCCATTAAGGCGTGCGCGGAGCGCGTATCTCTTGGCATCCAGGATATGTAGCTCATCTTGGATCTGTTGACGCTCTTTTTCGATCGCGTCGAGAGCCAAATTCGCGTCGAGCTTTTCGTCGCGACGTGTTTCCTCCCTTGGGGAAGCCATCCTACTAAAATCATGAGCGGACATGAGATGATCGCTGAAAGGCCAGCTCACCTGAATATTCTCAACGTACACACCTATTTGGATATGTTCTACAAACTGATATTACAGTCAACTGCCCGGATGGAGCTCGTCAGTAAAGCCTGCCAAAGACAAATGTACGAGACGCACCGAACTATGCCGTCAGTTTACATAGAGCGTAACCAAAGCGTCCTTACGCGTTTTTCAGCGTTGGCTGTCCGAAAAGCTTTGCCAAATCGTGATTCGTGAAGGCAGTTGGTGAAGAGGTCGAAGACGAGTCGCGACCGTTGCGGCGAGTCGACGCGTTTGCGAGACGCGCCCACAAGCGTGGGAAGATGGAATTGTCTCTCCTTTTTTTTCTTGTCCGTCGGCGCCGGCACGGATCCGCCCGGCCCGACATCCTCTGCAAAGTTCCCCGATGCGTTCTCCAAACCTGACTCAGGACAGTCCGAGTCCAAGAAGACACCAAGAGCTTTGCTGCTTCATGCGACTTAGCCAATTGGGTACCTTGCGCGTAGATCGCGGGATGGGCATAATTTTCTTCCGGCCATCTGTCTTTGGCGAAGCAACAATCAAGTGATCAGCATCGATCAGCTACTCAAAGCAGCTTGAAGCTCAGCGCTCTTGCCAATGATCCCGGCACCTTTCTGGCATTCTCCACGTCCATGTGTCGGCATGTGAATGATCTGTGCGATAGACATAGGGCGGCGAACAAACAAGTAGACCTGCCTTGCAACCATCTGACGGGATGTTGATCCAGCTACGTTCCCATCTTGTTCCCTGCATCTTCCTGTAAGCACAGTGCTCAGGAGTGTCATACGTTTGTAATATTCTGGAAATCCCACCGCCGAGGATTATTATGATGAACTGCGTTGACGTAGATTGACGTTTTGAAGGCGTAGATGGGCGCTGGGTTATGACGCTTTGCTCAAATTAATGAGGGCCATGGTCAATATACGGGCTTTCATAAGTTAGTTGATTGATGCGGGAGACCAAGCCATGATGTTGGTGTGGGCACAATGGGCGTCTGGGGATAATCCTCGGGGAGCGTTTATTGTAATTCTCGCTGAGCGGACGGAGTGACGCACTCCGTTCGGAATATCGGATGCAGTGCATGACGCAGGGCAGGCAAGCGACGGTTGTTTGGAACAACAGCGATACCGAGCGGGGACGGCAGGACGGCAGACGGGAAGCGCCGGTCGTGAGGATGGGGGCGCTTACATAAATGGGAATGAGGGAGGGTTCAAATTGGATCGACAACACTCCCGCCCAACCAGAAAACTTTATTGGTGCCATGGACACGCAGCCCGCACGTCCGCACCCCCGCTCATCCCCTTCCATCGCCGTGAGAAGGGCCGCAGACCACAGCGTGCATCCGGATCTGCTCTTTCTTCCTGCCTTCCATTCTTTCTCCGCACTCGCCGATCCCGCAAAGGCACCCCGCTCGGTCTCTCCCCCGAGTCTTTCGGCTTTCTTCCACAGTCTCGAGGACCTAGGCTCGTTCGGAAAGGACTCCGATTCGGATGGTTTTTTTCTGGTGAGCTGGCCGTTTATTAGCCTGTTCAGCACATACTGCAGCGTCCGGTAGCAATTCGCGTCGGACGCGTCTTCCGTCGTCATATCCTGCTGGTCATGACAAATGGTCCCTACAGAATAACGTACTATGTTTACTCCTGGACTTAACTTCACCCGTCTTCTGCAAGTCGTGTGCACTAACGACATCTTTACCGCAGTCCTTCGACTCTCCGCCTTCAACATCTCCGTCATCTCCGTACACTCTAGCTGACACCACGCCCGGCGCGTACTTCGAGCCATCTGCACCTCGAGCAATGCAGGAATCTTCCTTGCCTCCCACTCTTTCCCCCTACCTCGCGCCTTCGGTGCCCAAGAAACGCCCCTCACTCCAGTCTATTCTTACCCCAGCTTTCCTGCAACAGCCTCCTTCCATCTCTCTCGTTTCTCCTGTCACACGACCGCGTTCTAGAGTGCGGTCGCAATCCGCCTCTTCGAATGTCGCACAGCAGCTATCAGCAGCGTCATCGTCGCGTACCAGTTCCAAGGCCACGTCCCCCCGAGACTCGCCTCCCCCAGAATACCTCATCGACGAGGATCCATTTGCCGCTCTCTCACCTAGCCCTATTGCTGGGTCGTCTACCTCTTCTTACTTCCCGAAAGACTCTTGGTATGATGTGGGGGATATTTCATCCAGCGACTCTGGTCCCTACCCCAGCTTTGGGCAACAATCCCCCCGCTCGCCGCGCCAACGCTCACGTACGAATCCGTCTAGTCCGACTAGTAGTATCAGTCGACCACTTCCCCGTCGGTCCTTCACTGAATCGACTGCGCCTGCGCCGAATCCGCGCCGTCCAGTGCCAGCGCATGCCAGGCCGGCATTCGCTCCGCGTCCATCGCTGCCTTCCCTGCGTACTCTGGCGCAGGCGGATTTCGTGTATCCCATTAAGGTACGTACCGTGTCATTAGGTCTATTTTACCTTCTTGATCAAGGAAGCCTAATGTGCCCGGCGCTTCCAGGCTCGGAAGGGCACGCTTGGCGCACGCCTTCCCATCGAACCGTGGAACATGGACCAAGGACCGGAAGTCTCTAGCCCTGCCACGTCCACCGTGTTACAGCATCCGAGCCCTGATCCGAGCATTCTCACCTCGTCGCCAAATACGCTTCACAGTAATCGGGAACAACTTCCTAGTGAGAATGTGAATTCTCTGTCACCCGATACAGTTCCAGATGGCGTGAGCCTGAACGTGGCCGGCCAGCCATTAGGGGACACGGCTTCACACGTGTTCAGTGAAGAGGAGACAGACCTGGCGTACACACAGTCGTCCGCGTCTCTTGAAGCCGACGGCCACTACGACGCAGACGACAGTGCAGACGACATGTTCTCCTCGTTCATCAACGCCCTGTCCACACTCTCATCGCCCTCGCACTCCCGATCCTCCTCGCAATCCTCCTCATCCACGTTCTCTCCCATCCTTTCATCGCCCGAGTCCATCAGCAGGACCACCGATGGCGTGTCGCGCGGCAGCTCTGAGTCGGACCACTTCGACTTCGGCGTCATCCGCAGTGCGCTGGACGAGTACGACAGCTCGCCCGCTTGCGACCTTGACGACGTGCGGGGGTCCATAACCATATCCTCCCGCCCGGGCCGCACGCCGCACAACTCGATCTCGCACATGCCAAGCGGCTTCCCCGGCCTCGACGACTTCACACCCGGCACTTCACTGGATACGATCCGGGCGGCTGTGTCTGCGTCGACGAACAGGATGTCCGTGGCGTCAATCGGCGACGAGGAGTGGTTCTCGAGCAACGAGGACGACCTGGATATGCTCGGTCCCGATCAATGCAGCGATAGCGAGCCGGTGGATGCGGGCGATGGTCATTATGGTGGATCCAGACAGAATGGTCAGTTGAGCTCGGGGGGCGGTGGAGAGGGACGCGAGCACTCTGATTCGAGGGGCGCTGGCCGGGGCCACGGCAGCAGGTCTACTGGCGGTTCAGGCAGTGGCCAAGGTGGTCGGGACGGTCGAGATGGCGATCAGAGAGACCTCCATAATGGTGCCCCTCCGTCCTACACGACTTGTGAGGACACTGAATCTTCAGATGACGAGGACCAGCCCCCGAAGCCGACCGCAACACGTCGACAGCGGCCAAGCGTGACCAGCTCACGAGCACAGGTTGCGTCCGCCTCGACCGCCGTAGCTGACGAGAGCTCAGATGACGACGTTCCGCTTGCACAGCGCATTCCGACCGCTCTGAAAGCCCAACGCACTATCAGGCGACAGGTGCGCGATGAGACTGACCAGCGCAGGAAGGAGCGGGCCATCCGCCGTTTGCAGGACGCTCTTTCCGCTGATGTCTCTGTGTCCGCTGGCCCGTCGCGGGACGCGTCACGGCGACCATCGAGGGATATACCTCGCACTCCTGGTTCTCCGAAGGCCGCTCCCGCCCCAGAGCCGACCCTGCCTGCTCCAACGGGCTCCCTCGGACGTGCGCGGACGAAGACATTGCCTGGGAACATGTCGCGCCCCTTCGCCGTCGATGCACTCACAGAGAAACTCGCCAAGGTCTCAGCGAATAATACGCCTCCTACCTCTTTCCGTCGGCCCTCCCATCCACCAGACGATGTTCATCCTACCCGACACTCCGGATCAGGTGGCGATGAACAATCCCATTCGCTGCCCAGAGAACGAACCCTGAAGCCGATGCGGTCTTTCCACCGCACCAACATGCCCGACCACGTCATGTCTACCCCCGATCCCGCGCTACTGCC
>SFCI01000031.1:0-52507 GCA_004681135.1 Hericium alpestre | reverse complement strand
TCGATTCCTGGTCTTTACATAGTTTTGCTAGACTACGCGGCCCAGGACCTTTCATTACGGTTTAATCTGTACTACGGTGGGAGATCCTGTTACGGTTTGAACCGTAATGATCCTTAAGCTGACAGATTAATTCTGTCAGGCCTTACTACAGCTTCAGAATAATTCTGTCTAACTGAATATCTACTGATAGGTTTCCAGGTCACTGGCGGTTTATACACTATCATGGGCAAAGAGGTGCTCGATTAGACTGGGGCACGAGCGTACATGGCGATAGGCACATGCGCACAGCTCTCATCAAACTCTTCTCGCCCGTTCTCTTCTGGGCTCCGGAGGCCCATCTCATCGACATCCAACAAGTCTGGGTAGACAACATCGCCAGTGAGACGAAATCCAATATCTTCCTGACCAAGCTGCGAAAGGAATGGCACAAATTCGTGGTCTATGTAAGTTGTCGTCTGCGTCTCGATATGCATTGGTAAATGACTTGCTCTGCACACAGGCGAGCATTTTGCTTGTCACGAATATAGCTTTCCTAGCCATCCCATCCGTCACTCCTCAGGACGGTTTTCCAGCAAATTCGCCTGCTCACATAGCAAGCAAACTATCAGTTGCGAGTTGCATAGGCAGTATGATCTTGGGCCACCTATTGATACGTCAACATCGAACCAAGGTACATGCGTACCCCACGGGAGTGGGAACCCTCGCATCTGCCGCTGGTGCTCTAGTCATCGGGCTCCTGGGCAATTTCTACTCGCGATTCGTTGGAGGCACCGCATTCACCTCAATGGTGACTGGCGTCCTGTTCCTCGTGCCGGTACGTGCTGGTGGTTACTCGCGGAGTAGAAGCATTCTGACAGAGTCATTTAACGTCAGTCGGGACTCGCTCAAGCCGGTGGGCTTACATCGAACTACAACAGTTCGGCTCAACAATACTGGAGCAGCTTTACACTGGGTTTGCGTATGATCCAAGTCGCGATCGGCGTGACCATAGGATTGTTCGTGAGCCAGAGTATAGTTTACGCGTTCGGCGGTCGGAAGAAGGCGGGTACCAAGTTCGCGTTCTAGCATGTCCTCCACTACATTAGATTCAAGCGTCCAATCAAAAGACTGCGAGCGTGTAGCACAGTGGGCTAGTGCCATGGACAAGTCACTTCTACGAGCGACGTAAATTTGTTCCTCATCATTATGTTATGACTGTCCCGCATCCTCGTGCATTATATGGCTCGTCACGTAAGATTGTAATCTCAAAAGGAAATAAAGATAAACTACACGTATAACGACATACAACAAGAACTTCGTGAGTCTAGCGCACGGTCGAACACTACTTAACCGAACAATTGGTTCAGCTCCTCCAGACGGCGTTGCATCAGCTCGGCTTTGGTGAAGCTGTGTCCCAAAGTCATGTTGGCCAGCTCTGTCTTCTTCTTCTGCACTTCTAGAAGACGTGCCTCTATAGAATTCTCGATAATCAGTTTCACGGTCGTGACGGGCTTTGTCTGGCCCAATCGATGCTACACAATGATTCTCGGTAAATAAGGTTATTGACGGAATGTAAGGAGTACGCACTATACGATCGACAGCCTGATTCTCGACAGCGGGATTCCTACACCACCATGTCAATGACAACACACGTAAGTATTCGGATGAACTCACCAATAAGGATCCATCAGATACACGCGCTGCGCTGCCGTCAGGTTGAGACCGACACCGCCCGCTTTGAGGCTGACCAAAAGCACTTCGCAACCTGGATCATACTTCAGCGCATCCATGGCACGACTTCTCTCGTCGCGCTTCATCGTGCCATCCAATCGGTCATAACGGATACCGACAGCCTCTAATGCGTCTTCAATCCTAACAAGATTCATGAGTAACCAGAATTTCGGGGTTAAGCTAGTTGGAGCTTACTTGTCTAGCATGCTGGTCCACTGCGAGCTGTAAACGTCTGTCAATAGTGTTACAGGATGTTGTATTTGAACGGCGACTTACAATACTACAGTTTTGACTATACTGTCAACAAGGTTTCCATCGTTGTCGAGCAACTGTATATCGAGAGAGGACGGATCGTAATTCGAAGAATGAGGATTGGCCTTCGAGAATTGCACCAGATCGTTCAGGAGTGCTTTGACCTTTGTTGACGGGTGAATATCCTCTAGAGAGATGCCGGGCGCTCCCTTCTCACGCTTCCCGGGTTTTCTCTTGGCATTGGCACATGTATCCGTCGGCACGACAGCAAGGTTCACCTCAGCGGCATCCGAAGGAAGGAGACCAGTCTGGCAGATAGGACAAGGCCTGTACAGATCGGGATCACACTTTGGCCAGCCCGCGTGGATGCTGCGGCGATAACAGCAGATGCAGAAGAGATGTTGACACCGAGTGAGAACGGGCTGGACCGCCCCCGATGGGCTGTTGACACGAGTGGAAGTGCGGGATGCTGTACCCTTAGGCTTCCGTCCCCGCTTAGGAACGGAAGGCGCCTCCTGCTCCGTATTGCTAGGACACTCGTCAAGATCGGTCACATTTGGGTTGAGCTCGCAACCACAATCAACACATTGAGAGGTCGAAGCATCCTTCAAGATGTCGAAGATGAATGCGGCGCGGGCTGGCGTGATGCCTTCGTGAGCGATCTGAGCGACGACATCCTCGTACGAGGTAAGACCGCTCTGGGAAGCTTGATCTCCAAATAGTCCTTTCCCCTTGACTAGCTCGAAGTGGTCGCATATTTGCCGCAACCGAAGGATCTTCTGCAAGATACCGACGTAATTCTTCAGCACTTCGTTCTTGTCTGAGAGCTCGTGGAACTCTGCTTTCGACTCGTTGAAGAACCTGTCGTAGAGCGCTTGCTCATGAGGATCAAACTTGAGGTAGCGCAGTTCGTCGCGGCGAGGAGGAAGCGACAGTATACGGTGACCGTCATGGTCTTTACTCTCCTTCGTCCGCCGCAAAGTGATGCACTTCATGATGGTCTGCAGTCGAGCAACGCCTAGAGGCTGAGCGTATTTCACCGGCGTACCGATGAGCTCGGTCCAGACAGACTTGTCGTCGAAAGGCTCCAATCGCAGAAATTTGACAAGAGCAAAGACATCGTCAAGCTTGTTCTGAACAGGTGTGCCAGTTAAACACAAGCGACGGTCGGCCATTAAGTCGCATGAAGCCCGACAGCCGACAGTACTGATCTCTTTGATGGAGCTGGCAGAGTAAGTAGCTTTAGTAGCAGACGTGGAAATGGTAGTAAGGGTACTGACTGGGCCTCGTCGAGAACAACGCGGAACCAGTATACGCTCTGCAAAGCGCTAGTGGCCTCGGCTCCACCTGCAGCAAAGAATTTCTTGCGTTTGACCTGTTTCTTTGGTTTGCCCAGTTTCATAGTCATCGCGCTTCCCATCCCCTCTCCCACAGAATCATCGCTGTCTTCATCATCCGCAGCCGAAGCTGTGCTCCTCGATTGCTTCGAAAACTCGGACGCCAGCGTCGCATATGTTGTGATAACGACATCGCAATCCGCAAGAAATGCCGGATCGGGGCGGCGGGCATTGCCATGATAAACATAGACACGGAGGGGAGCTACATCGGGCTTAGATTGCGCAGAAGTCGAAGACGACGATGCATCGAGCACAACATCCCCTTCCAGAGAATGTTGAAGAGTTGTCATAGAAGACAACGAGGACGATGAAGCCTGGGCACTGCTCTGCGAAAGGCATATACCACCGCCGCCCAGTATAGTGACTTTACCACTCCAATGCTCGCGGAACTGGTCTTCCCAGTTGGCTACTGTTGACAAAGGGCAAACGATCAGAGTGGCACGGCTTTTCGTCTTGATGCGACAAGCCCTGGCATATTGCGCGTCTGCTTGATCTTGCAGCTTCGCCTCTTTACCCTTGCCTTTCCTCGACGAAGTCGAGATATGAGCAACATCTGGCATGTCCCAAACGGCGCCTGCGAAGTGAACAGCACCGAGAATGGGTTCCGATGATACGCGCGGCGGAGGTCCTGGATCAGGAAGTGGATCCGATGCGAAAGCCCTGGCGGATGATAAAGTGCATGCAATGAGAGCGAGACATGTAATGGTCTTGCCCAGACCCATCTGTGAAGCAGCTTATGAGTCAATCGCCTCGAGGTATCATTAAGACATTCAAGACTCACATCGTCGGCCAAAATGGCACCCTTGCATTCCACAGGCTGCCTGAAACTTTCTTTCTGGGTGACAACATGATACCAAGAACGCGCGCCAGACAAGGGGTCTCTTCGCTCCTGCCAAAGCGATGATGATTTGCCATCCTGTCCCACAATTTCTCGCTCTCGTTCCAGAAGGAAAGTAAGTGCTTTCTTCTGATGGGGGTAGAGCTGCGTCCCAACCTCAGGTGCTGTACGAAGGCATTAAAACAAATTGAAAAAGGATAAACAAAGAACGCACGAGGCTCGGTCTCTTCGAGCTCGTCGCCACCCCGCAGACTCTTGAATAGATCGTCGACTTGACTCCTTTGTACTTCAACGCTTTTGCCAGAAACGGCCTGTGCCGTCCACTTCCCTTGACTGCTACCACCTGGTCCAGTGTATCCCATTCGGTTCGGGCCCATTCCATTCCGATTAAATCCGCCTGGAGGAGGATTGTGAGGATTATAGTAGGGCTGGCTACAGAGGCGCCCTTCCGCTATGAGATGAGGGTGGTCGAGGTATAGGCAAGATTGTCGAAGGTAATTGCCGACAACAGAAATATTTCCCTTAGGTGTAAAAACAAGCATTTCCAATGGGAGGATAGGCAGCTATAGAGAACAGTGAGTAACATGTATAATATGGAGAAACGTAACCTTACATTAGGCATGCCTCGTCTAACTTTAGCATCCAGTCGTATCAAACCTTTCCCTAACATTGGACCAAGGGCAGATGCAACCTTCTGCTCCACGACGCCAAAAGCATCTCCAGGCTGCGACTCACCAGAGACTGTCTTCGTATTCGGTGTCCTGATGTGAATAGTGTCTTCACTTCCCGGTCGATT
Source organism: Hericium alpestre (assembly GCA_004681135.1). Lineage (NCBI taxonomy): Eukaryota > Fungi > Basidiomycota > Agaricomycetes > Russulales > Hericiaceae > Hericium > Hericium alpestre. Next base: position 47,514 of record SFCI01000031.1, on the reverse strand, counting down.
CGGATTCCGTTCGTATTGCAGACGCACAGGGGCCCATTCGACGTCCACACCAAGAGCATCTGCATGGGTTCCTCGCAAGTAATCCGTAGGGTACAGGACTAGCGCTGTCACGGACAGTTGCCCTATGCATACAGGTGTCTTTGGAGGAAGGTCGGGCGGGAAATTGGCGTGATTTGCCTGCGGAGGCAGTGCGGATGGTGTGTGTGGTTGAGATTGCTGAAGATGTTGGGGAGGTGGGGATGGAGAACCAGTCAAATCAATGACGGCATTCCGACTGGATGGAGTCAAAGGGGCAGGGGTGCTGTATGAAGAAGGCTCGTGCGAGCGATTGTTATGCGAAGACGAATGCGACGGTGTGGATATCCTGGCGAATGCAGGTCGATAAGGTTGTTGCACGAAATTGGCAGGTGGGTATGCTGCAGAGAAACTGGATGCTGCAGACAACATGGGGCGTCCCTCTGGATGTTGGAAGCTGGAGGAAGGTTGGTACCGCGGCGTAGATAATGTTTGTGCGGCGTCAAAAAGGGATGCAGGCCCGGCTGATGCCTGCTGAAATGGTGCAAAAGAGGGGGAAGCATTGTAGGGATCGAGGAAGCTGGTCGCAGGCCTATCTTCGACTCGGCGGCGTTTCGAAAGCCTTTCCTCGGCAGGGGTCCGTTCGTGGGTGTCGTCTTCTTCTTCTTCATCGCCGTCGTCGTCGTCGTCGTCCAGAGTGAGATCTATGGGATTTGACTGCGAGTGATGTGACATCTGAGATGGAGGAAAGGTCGGGGGTGGGGGCGAGATGGGGGAAAACTGCATGGCGGTCGACGACGAAGACGGTGCAGAGGCAGGAAAGCCAAAGCCAAAGCCGCCTTAGCACTGCGCCGGCACGTGATTTGGCGTCTAAGCAACTGTCGGTCGTCTTTCTCCCGCTGACAAATGTCCCTCTGTTTGTCTGCCCGAACCCGCGAGTCTTCCATCATCACTCTCTTTTCTCCTCGACGATACCTGCAACTCTGAGTCAGCTCTACGATGTCGCATTGAGACAGATCAGGTACAAGGGCAGCAGTTGGAGGAATGGTCCTGGCCAATGGACAAGACGACTGTCTTCTGCCTTAAGGTCAGCAACGGAGATAGTACCACAAGTCGGGTCTCTCATGATGTGCAGTCGGGCATCGCTTTGTACCCTTTACCATGGCCTCAGTCGATTCGGGAACGAATGGATATCCATTGTGTCGCTCACTTGTCAGCATTATAAACACATCCTATTAGCCGAAGCCGAACGCCTTTACCTCCGCGTTGCTGCTGTGGGCCATGACCTGCCATGATACCATCGCAGGGCGCCAATATCTGCTCATCCCATCGGTCTTGTTCTGAACGGAACCACTGCCTAGTGAAGCAAACGCGTTTTCTTACGGGGAAAGCCCTAATTCGCAAGGGGTCAGTATTTCTGCCCCACCGTCTCAACTGTTAAACTGATGAGCTCGCCCAGGAATGAGTAGATGCATCGACGGTGTCTAATCTAGTGCTCTGCGATATTTTTGCGATGTGGGGACCCTGGTGGATTCTGAAAGCATCTTCTGGCGAGTTGTCTACGAAATTTCAGAGATTCTTTTTTATAGAGGAAGCATACGAATTGACTAGTCGCACGAGATCTTCAGTTCGAATCCAAAACTCGCGCAGGAATAGCTTCAGTTCGAGGCGGCGTGTCTGCCTTGCGGCCCGTTCTTCTCGTTTATGCTTCGGGTCGGGATCATCTGCCCGCACGCTCAGCGTTCAGATGACCAAGTCAGATGGCTTGTGGTGCCGCCTTCCAAACATTCACGTACATTTATGACCAATGTGTCCCCTCGAGACCACCAAGGTCAGGGACAGGTACGTTGAGAATGCTTCAAAAACAGTTCTGACGTCCAGCGTTCTCCCAGTCTTGATGCGTGCCACGATGCCTGTCTCGAGGACTCTCGTGCGGCTCTGCGTTGCTGTGTGCGCATCAGCAGCACTCGCGGCTGCAACAGGATCTATTCATCTCAAGACTTATCAAAATCCTGTTCTTCCCGGCTTTCACCCTGATCCATCCTGCACGCGCGTCCAAGAATGGGACGACACGTTCTTTTGCGCGACGAGCTCCTTCAATGCTGTTCCTGGGATCCCGATATTCGCGAGCAAGGATCTGCAAAACTTCAGGCAGATAAGTATGTAGATCTGGTCTCATCATTTCTTGGTTTCTGTGGTCTGATGGCCACAACCTTAAGGCAATGTCTTAACGCGGTCCAGCCAACTGCCAGGTTTAGCCAACACGAACGGACCGACGAGTGGTATTTGGGCGCCAACGATAAGGTGGGATTCTTCATCTCAAAATTTCACCCGCTTACTTACACGTCAACAGATATCATGACGGCGTCTTCTGGGTAGTCACCACCTTGGTATACGACAGCTTCGTTCAGAATGATAGTTCTCGATGGGATAATGTACGAAACAACTGCGACAATTACCTCGGTCTAACCTTTATTCCTACAAGGTCATCTTCCATACGAAGAATCCGTATGATTCGGCGTCTTGGTCTGACGCCATCCATTTCACTTTCGAAGGATACGACACATCACCGTTCTGGGGCGATGATGGACGGAGCTACGTGATCGGCAGCCATGCATGGCAAGTTCGCGAGATGATACAGGGTTTCGAGATCAACCTCAAGACTGGGGAAATTATCGGTGACATTCATGACATGTGGCCTGGCACTGGCGGCATCGTAAGTCTACCTGACGTCAATTTTTATTTATGAATCTCATTGAAACTGTCGGGGACCTTTAGGCGCCTGAAGCACCGCATCTCTTTCACAGGGATGATACCTATTATTTGATGATAGCTGAAGGTAGCGACTCGGATCTGGATGAGTATTGCTGGGACTAAAAGCTCCTTTGCTCAGGTGGCACGGGTTTAAACCATATGGTAACAATCGCTCGAGCGCCGTCTATGTGGGGACCATATCAATCCAATCCTGCAAATCCTGTTCTCACAAATGCGAACACCACTCAATATTGTTTGTGCGATTGATTTTTCTTTCCAGCCCTTGACTGATGACGTCCAATGAAGTCCAGACAGTGGGTCATGCTGACCTTTTCAACGACACCGAAGGCAATTGGTGGGGCGTTGCACTATCCACTCGGTCGGGGCCAGAATACACTTACTATCCTATGGGTCGCGAGACGGTCTTGACTCCTGCACAATGGAAGGAGGGTGAATTTCCTACTTTCACTCCCGTGCGCGGCGAGGAGACAGGGCCCCTCCCACCTCAAAACAAGGATATTAAAGGAAGCGGGTGCACTACCTTCCCATCGCTGGGACAAGATGCTTTTTCTCATATTCTGTATTTCCAACTTTCAGAAATTGGGCTGGTGCCGATGATGATATCAATTTCCCGCCTCACTCTTCCCTTTCCATACATTTTGTTCACAACCGTTATCCGGATCCAGCAGCATATACCGTCTCCCCATCAGGACACGCCAATACTCTCCGGCTCACTCCATCCGTCCTCAACCTCACGGCGCCAGACCATCGCAGTGCGTCGACGCCGCAGACCTTCGTCGGACGGCGGCAAGAGCACGTAGAATTTACCTTCGACGTCAAGCTTTCGTTCCAGTCGAAGCAGGACCAGGCTGAAGCTGGTGTGACCGTCTTCCTCAACCAAGGACAGCACTTCGATATGGGCATCGTCACACTTTCGCCCCGATCTGCATCCCAGGCAGGCTATACCGGTGCACCTGTGAAAGACGTGGCTAGCTACATCAGGTTGCGAACCATCACCGTCAATTCGACAAACGAGGGTGCGGTCGATCCTGTCTCGAAGCCAAACACCATGTTGCTAGACCCTCATTCGCAAGGCGACGTCCATTTTCAAATCGAGGCTGTTAACAGGACTATATACGCTTTTCGGTATGCGACTCCGCGAGGCTGGATAACAGTTGGATGGGGTGTTTCCAGCGAAGTCAGCGGAGGTTTCGTCGGTGCGTATATATAATCTACTTGATTATTGAAGGGATGGCTGACGCTTCTTCAAGGCACAATCATTGGTCTGTTTGCTACAGGGAATGGCCAAAATGTCACAGATCCTGCTTACTTCTCTGATTTCTCGTACGTAGGGAACCGCAACGTGTTCTAAATGCGGTGTCGGATGGATTATCCTCTTTATTTTTAATGCTTTCCAATGCAGTACTGTGATAAGCTTTTCTCGGCTTGTTGCAGTCCATGCCGTCCTCATCGGGCACTGGATTATTATTCACGACACGAGATATAGCTTCTGATACAGTTGGGGGCCGGATTTATCGTCAGAGGGCCGCGAAAGGTCATGTGTCTGCTTCGCCGCGCCGGTTATAGCAGTCCCTCTTCTTGTCAGTTGTCAGAGGGGTTGGGTTCTTTTGGCGAGGCTAGTTGATCACAGACATCTCCTTCTGCAGTGAGTAGAGGTATTTCCAGCATCGCAACTCCCTCTGATATCCCACTACAGGTCTTATCTCCAAACCACCATACGGCTCGCGATCGAACCGTTCCGAAGGACGTCATTATTTATGGCCTCGCTAGAACGCTGTGATTCTCAAATTCTGAGCATCCTCATGCTTCGCGATCTGTTCCTGTGATTCACCTATCAAGCCCCAACCGCATGCTCGCACGAACCCACATGCACAGTGGATTCTGTGTGCCTCCTCGCCTCTCAGATTCACACAGGTACTTAAGAGGCTCTTGCTATCATCATGGCGAGCGACGCGAAGACCGAGTCGGCACCGTCATGTTGCACCTCCGGACGCTCGGGGTGCTTTCTCTGCACTTCGGCCTTGCCTTCTCTGCCGTATTTCCCGCCATCATATCCGCCGTCCATTCATTCGTCGTGTCGCCGTCACAAGGGACATTCAGCTTGCCTTCTCACCTTCGTATTGTCGTCGATGCAACTGTAGCGAATACTACGGACAGTGATGGCCAGACTTTGATCCCTCCTACGCTGCTTTCATTCGCTCAGACCTTCGCCGACGACGTCCGTTCCATCTTCGAAGGGACTTCTACCGAGGTGTCTACAAGCAAGACGGGGAGCGGTGGTGACATCTTTTTGTCCATTTTACCTCCCGGAAAGCAGGATAACCTTACTCTGGCTGACGGTTCTTCTACAAGCGAAGGCTATCTCCTCGACATCAAGAAGTCATCAGTGACGATACAAGGCGCTGGCGCGCGGGGCGTTTTCTGGGGCACGAGGACCTTGCTACAAGGTCTAGTCCTGAACGCGAAGAAGCTCCCGGCCGGCACGATCAGTGACCAGCCTGACTGGGCTACTCGAGGCTTCATGCTAGGTATTCCTTCGACGTGATCCTTCCACAGTCAATCAAAGCTGACGCGCATGCCCAGATGTCGGCCGACAATGGTACCCGATCTCCTTCTTGAAGGAGCTTTGCACGTACGCGTCTTGGTTCAAGCTCAGCGAATTCGTCAGTCATGCGTCTTTTCGATCAGCATCTTCCCCTCACATTCCGTCACAGCATACGCATCTGTCAGACAACGTGGCCGTGAGAGATCCCAAGACAACGTATGCGCGGTTCAGACTTCGCCCAGCAGACCCAGAGCTGGCAGGCCTCACGCCATACATCAATGAAACGTATTCCCGCGATGAATTCGAGGACTTCCAGACTCACTGCGCTGCTCGAGGCGTGACGGTATGCTCATTCCATTCTAGTATCTCATTCTGCTTCTGCTTACTCGATACTGACAGGTGATTCCCGAGATCGAATCTGTAATTTGAGCCACTAATTGTTGTTAATTTGGCCTGCTAACTCGCGTCTGCCTCTGTAGCCTGGTCATGCACTGGTTATTACGCAGTGGAAGCCGAACCTTGCGCTGTCAACGGACCCAAGTTTGTTGAATATCTCCGTGCCGGACACGATACCAACTGTAAAATCGATTTGGAAAGGTCATTCACGTCTCCATGGTTTCGCTCTGCAGACTGACGTGCTTTCTATCTTGTAGAATTTCTTCCTTGGCTTCACTCGAGTGAGTCGATGAGACGAATGTAGAGTAGTCAAGGTGTCTGACGCACCCCATAGAACAGGTATCCATCGGAGCAGATGAATATAGCTCAGCGCTCGCGGACGACTACAACGACTTCGTGAACGAGATGGTGAATAAGACCGGCCTTTTTATTTGAAATTTTTGACTGATGAACACGTCAGAGTGATTTCATCGGGCAAGAATCCGGGAAGACGATACGGATCTGGGGTACCAATGAGCCTTCTAATAAGACATCCGTTTCGAAGAACATCACTATCCAGCATTGGTTCGCGTTGTCCTTCTTTCATTTGAACAGATCTTCACCTTTGAGCGACCAGGGATTTTTCGGACGACGATCCCTTTCAGCTGATCCGTCAGGGATACAAAGTCATCAATAGGTAGGATCTTGAATTTACTACTACTAGTAGTGCCTNTATGAAGCTTACATTCCTCCTTGGATCAGCGACGACGCCTTTCAATATATTGTCATGAAATCGGCGGTAAGATAAATTGTCACAAGCAGTGATATCAGGCCTGATGTTTTCTAGTCAGGTTCCTTTCCTCCAAAGCTCAACCAGACACGTCTCTGGAATGGTGCCAATGTGAATACAGGAGGCATATGGGACCCTCATATCTTTGACCGCGGTCAGTACAATCATGATGCATATGCAAGTTACNTGTCGAGGGCTGAGACCCATCGTTGTGCGTCGACAGGGAATGCGTCAAACAACCCGACAGTCGATACCCCGCTTCTACCCGGCGCGATCATGGTGAGCTGCCTTGCTTCGCGAATCTGTAAAAGCTACTGACCATTCCGTCCTTTGTAGGCGGCATGGAATGACCCAGGCCCTAACGCTACCACATATCTGGAAGCATTTTACGCTTTGAAGGAGGGGCTTCCTGTGATCGCCGCAGCCGGCTGGCAGTCTGCGACCCGTCCTAATCACCTAACGGAGGAGCAGTATCTGTCTTCNTTCCCAAGCTTAGAGGCAGCGGCGCCGGGTCAAAATCTGGACCGCCGGGTTCCCAGCAACNGTGACGTCGTCCTTGACTACGATTTGACTCGCAGCACGCATGCCTCCGGAGNAAGGATTAAAGACAANAGTGGAAACGGGTACGACGGCAANTTGGAGAACGGCACCATCNTNACACCCTTGGGCTCCAAGGGTCANAACTACACNTTNCTGCTGANCCTCCATTCCGAAAGTCCCTTGGGAACTCTTCTGTCGGGTCCGGACGATTCATTCGGCTTTGCATNNTTCGGGGGCGGAAAGACGCTAGCCTTCACGTCCTCAAACAGGACATGGCCTTTGCTTAACTACACATTCNCCCCGACAACCGTATCATCAACAGAAATCATCGTCACANGCACGGAGAATGNCACCTCAGCCTTCGTCGATGGCAACCANGTAGGCGATTTTGTCNTTGCGATCGATGGGAATCCAGCCAGATTGGCTCCAATGGCTTTCGTGGNACCGGTCGAGCGGATTGTNAGGTCTGTTAGCCGATTTACGCTGTGGGATGGAGTCAAAGAAATATCTTCTGTTTCGCGCCGCTGAGGCACATTCNAGTTTATTGAGGAATGGAACTTGTAGGATTGATGTCCACTTTACTTGGTTCGCATAGTTAGACATTGGTAACTTTGAGCGTTTTGATTCAGATCCTCTGACGGAAGCTCGTAAGGCATCCGGCATGTTGCGGCGTGAACAGTATACTCAGTATTCACTATTTGGAGACGTCAGCGTAGCTAGTGATGGTACTTAAGTAAATATGACAGGATTCATGATGAGGGTGTTGTAAGCTACACGATATATGACTATATGAGACAGCNGGCAATCCAGANAGGGAGCATCGACTCGAGACCGCGACGTNTACCAAGGCTCCAAGTGTTTCATAGAACGCCAACGGGTATAAAGTCTAATAGGTCAGGGCTCTGGGGGGATATGTTCCGGTCAGCATCAAATGGGTTGATCAAGGGAACAGACGTACGGCCGGCCCATCCCATATTGTAGAATGCCTGCCTGGCGGCGTCTTCTTTTGCAAGTTGCTTGCTCTTGCCCGTTCCCGTACCCTTTGCAATCCCNTTGACTGTGTTGCTGTCTGTGAGTAGGACCAAAAAAACGTACCGAATGGGAGAACCTACCAATGCACTGCGCAGTCCAAGCTGGTGCGTGGGAGGGGCCGGTAGAGTTGGTGTTCCAATCGACAGTGACACGACGTTGGACTGCAGTTGTATTGAACAGCGGCAAGAAGGCCGCACTAGGCTGGGCGGGCGAAAGCGGATTGACTGGCATTGGCAAAGGAGGAGGAAGATCTGCAGGCGGTGGTGGTGGTGTTGCAAACTCNGACTTAAATCGCTTGCCCACGCCGTCTTCATCGTCAGAACTTGACTCAAAACTCGGGTCGACAAGTTTGCCGATCCAGCTCAGTACTGCTGGCAATCCGTGTTGCAGGTACACAGCTCCGACATATGAATTGAAGAGCAATTCTGTCTCCTGTGTTCAGGTTAGCATCACTGAAATGGACGGTCTGCAGAAATGACTGTAACAACCTGCGGCTCTTTCAGTCTCTCGCGGGCATCTGGTAAGCATCGAATCTTATTTCGCAGTTGGTACATCTCAACCCAGCGATCGATACTGTCATGGGACAGTGCCTCGTCGATTTTAACCTATATAAGTGAGCAGGGATAGAAAGACCGCATGTAGTCGTACAATCGTACCTCCAGATCTGGGGCTTTCAGCATTGGTCTTTGGTCAAAGAGGACTTTCGCCACAATCATGGCAAGCACTCGCTTGCCAAGGGAAGACAGACGGTCATTATCGCCAAACTCGTCGTTTCCTGGAGCACCTTCGAACTTCACGGATCGGTGCGTGAAGACCTCAAGCAGCAATTCAGCTTGCAATGGGGGGAGGAAAGGCGGGATCTGTGTCATGGGAGAGTCGCGCGGTCGTTTGAGGGACGAAGATGAGGCGCCGGGTGTATGGGCCTTAGCAGACATGGATGCTATTTAAGACGTTGAACACGTGTAGAACCTTCCAAAGCTTGTAGATGTGCAGAATCTGAGGGCTTGTCAGAAAAGGATACCCTACAACAACCCGTGGTCAGGTAGGCGCGAGAGAACGAAGCAAAAAGTGGAACAGACACTTGGATAAGCCCTTGTCGCACAAAAACAGCCTCGCGGCAAAGCCCGACAGACCGTTTATGCTCTGTGCGGCGTCTTTGCACGGAAGACTCATGGTCAGAACTCGCCGGGACGGTCAGCTCGACTGGTTTAACGTGACTATTTTTGTGAGGCACTGCGCACGCAGCCTCGAGAACCATGGTGAGAAACGCCGCTGCGCAGCTTCTGAACCTCGGCGTGTACAGTTGTCAGCTTACTCTTCGAGTAATCGTTATTCTTGCTTTGGGTTCCCTTTCTGCGTCGAACACCGTAAAGTATAATGAAGACTTTTGTTTCACGCTATGTAGATGGATGACACAGTCAACGCTGTCTTACAAGCTTCGGCCAGGCCCCACGCTGCAGGCGTTCAAGTCCTAAACTGATCAACCATTTCTTCGAGGTCTGCCAAAATCGTCTGCGGGTATTCAAAGAAACGACGAAACATTCACAGCAGCGCGCGCTCTAGAGGAAAGATGATCGCATTCTACATATGTACTTATTGACGGCGATATGGTAATAGAAAAATGGTAAGTACCCTCCATGGTCTAAAGGCGTTCGACCGTACGCGTCCTCTGCTGGTACGTATGGTCTAGCATGATGGTAGAAGAGTATAGAACTGGTGAAAAGTATTATGTTGTGCTTAAGTTGCATTGTAAGTCCGGAAAATAAAGCACTATGCCATCGGCTCGGCGTCCAACATCCGCTTCTTCTGCTTCCTAAGAATCTTCTCCAAGGAACTGACAACTACGCCGTATTCCGGATTGGGGTCTAAACGGGCGATCGCCCGTGATGTACTGGCGACGTACACATGTCAACGAGCGCACAAGCAATGATACGATGTTAGACCAACATACCTTGCTGGTCCCTCAGCGATGGTGGGGCAGTCCTTCATTAAATGATGGGGAGACTTCCCGCAGATCAAACAAGCAGGTCCATCATCTCGTTTGGTCCTCTTCTTCTTGCGGTCGTCAGCTGTGGGACTTGATAGACGCTTGAAAGGACTTGAGGCGCCGACAGAGGAAGACAGTCCGGAAGGACCGGCGACCGGCTGATGAACCGACGAGGTATGTTTCTTCACAGAAGGGGGAGCTGCGCGCGACAGCGGGGAAGCATGCCCATTCAGCGACTGCGGAGCAGAGGAAAGCGGTCCGGTGGCTGAGACCGATGTTTTTGGCGTCGGTTGCGGTGGAGGGACAGGCGCAGCACGGCGCTCTAGAAGATGGAGAGGCTGTCCAGCAATGAGGTTGGCCTTCCCTCGTTTGTTCAACGTTTCATCTATGATACGAATCGCAGCCCGCTTGAAAATAAGACAGGTCAAAATATTACCATGAACGTCAAGCAAACTAAATGCATACCCGCATTTCCACTGGTTCGTCCGTCGCATTGTATAGCAGCATCCGTCGGTAGTCTGCCAAATTCTCCGAACTATCTGTCATATAGCATGGACCGGTGTGAGAAGTGCCACAAAGGCCACAGATATCTACATCATTTATCGTGGTCTTGAGTACATCTTTCGGGGCCGCTCGACGACGCCCTTTAGGTGCGGGCAATGTCGGCAGTTCTAGTGACGGCGGCCGAGGCGGACTAGGGGCGGCTGACACTTGGTTAGAGGTGCCAGGTGTAACGTTACTGTCATCATCGGATACGGAAACAGGAACGTGGAAATCGGAGTCGTCAGATACGACAGATTTCGATTTCTTGCGTTTCTTATTCGCCTTCTTGTCCTTGGTCGGCGTATCGTCCAGATATAGATTCTGCTGTTGGTGAAAATAATTGAGCTGCCGGGTATAAGAAAGCAACAAGGACCATACTTGAGGCTTTACAGCGACAGCGACCTTGCGACGAACACCTCGTCCTGTGGCCTCCTTGGCTTGGGTCTTTGCACGTTCACTTGCAATGCGCTGCAAAGTTTGTGCCCAAGAATCAACTTGGTCGCCGTTTTCCGGAGTATTCTCCAGTTCCTCAAGACTGTCTTTGTCGGCCGCCCAAACCTTCGCGAAGGAGAAAGTGAGGCCAGATTCCTTGGCCTGCTCTTCTTGGTCGCCCTCTTGCTCCGTCTTCTCGATGAGTTTGTCAACATCATTGTCGGTATCTGAAAGGATCCGAAAAGTGAGAATGAGCGACGGTGTTGATTGCGCATACGCACATATGATATCCTGTGATGCCTCTTCCTCTTCGAATAAGGCTTTCGCTCCGAACGTCAGGATAGACTGAACGTCCTCGTTGCCGTCCTCGTCCATTTTCTGTACTATGACATGATCCAGGGCGAGCTTCTTCTTGCCAGCTTGCATAATACGCTCTGTTCAAGGAGATGGGATTGCGGTTACCAGCTGAACAAGGGCCATTGCAGTACACGTACCTTCGGCGGTGCCCTTCGCCATCAGTTTGAAAACAAGACAAGGCTTTGTCTGTCCATATCGGTGAGATCTGGCAATAGCCTGCACTCTACGAATCAGAAGACTCCTCGATTAGAGTATGGATAAAACATACTTGAAGATCCTAATAACGCACACATGAATGAGTGAATTATTTCCCTCTATCTAGGGACGAAATACGCACCTGATGTGGATTGAAGTCCGGGTCAAATATAATCACGGTATCGGCACTCCAGAGATTTATGCCGACTCCACCTGCTCTGGTAGATAACAAATACACGAAGACATCCGAGCCCGGGCGGTTGAACTCGTCCATTCCTTTTTGACGATCTGCTTGTTTAGTGTTACCATCCTAGTGAGAGATATCAGTCTCGGCTCGCTTTGAGATACAATGATCGCCTTACCAGTCGAAGATACTTGACACCTTCGCCATTAAGAAAGTCTTCAATGATGTCCAACGCTATGACAAACTAAAAAAGAATGAGACAGCGAGTAAGTAATGCATAACGGCATTGGCGTTTACCTGGCTGAAGAGGAGAACACGATGCCCGTGTGCTCTAAGTTTCGGAAGAAGAGCCTTTAGCAGCCTCAATTTAGCGCTTGCATCCACTAGTTTTTCGTGAGCTTCCTCGACTTGTAAACCTTTAGGCTCAAGGTCCTGCGATATGAGATACGGATGTTGTATGCATCTTTCTGACATTGAGACATGAAGTAAATTCAGAAGAGTGTCACTTACTTGCGCAACTCCATGAGGATATTATTCATGTTCGTCTTCCCAACCGGAGCCTTGGTCTTCATGGCGGACTGATTGAAGTTCATCAGAAGGCTGAGATTTTTACCTGTAATGATGGATCAGATTATTTTTGACCTTTTCACGGACGAACAACAGAGCATACTCAAGATACCCTTGTATATCTCTTTCTGTAGGGGGGTCAACGAAACAGGAACGATGACTTCGTTCTGCAAACCAGATATTTTAAGCCGAGATATATACAGAGAAGTCGAAAAGAAACTTGCCTTCGGGGGGAGCTGAAGCACTTCCGCTTTAACGCGACGCAAGAAATATGGCCTTAGTTTACCATGGAGGTCCTTGATCAATTCTTCCGTCAATTCTTCATGCTCTTTCTCCAACCTCTCCAAATCATTCCATTGGTCTGGATCCAAGAAGTTCATGAGATTGAACAGCTCGCGGATGTTGTTGTTGAGAGGAGTCTATCAATAAGTTAGTCACATCTGCTCCATCAAAACGCAGAAGCGAGCATACGCCGGTCATGATGATGCGATGTATGATGTTCAATTCGTTTAATTTCCTGAACAAGATACTGCTGTCGTTCTTGACTGAATGCACGTGAGGTCAGTACGCGATCCAAAGTGGCAAATCGGGCGCTTCGACACTCACGTCTCTGTCCTTCATCGACGACCAAGACCTCCCATCGAGGTACTTTCTTGAATACGGATGCGAAATCTCGGGAACTCACAGTGTCGTATGTTGTCACAAGCACGTGGAACTTGGTCCCTGTCGTTCCCTTGGCTGGGTTCGAGTGTGTCAGTTCGTACCGCTTAACAATTTCCCGCGATGTAGCTTCGCCATAGAAAGGAACTACACGAAGTGCCGGGGCCCATCTGGTGAGCTCGCGGACCCAATTCGTGATTGTCGAATTCGGAACAACAATAAGCGCCGGGAAGGCGTTGTAATTTTTGACGATATAGCCGATGAAAGTCGAGATTTGCACCGTTTTGCCCTGATGTCGCTGTGAGCACAACCGAGGATATGTAGATACTGACGCCGTCTCACCAAACCCATCTCATCGGCAAGAATTGACGGTTGATGGTCCCACCAGTTGTTACAGAGCCAGTTGAATCCTTCGATCTAGAAGAACAACGTCAGATACGGCATAAGCAAGGAAATGAATGACGGTTACTTGGAAGTCCATAAGCTTGAACTGATCGCTTTGGCCAAGGACAGGCTGCTCATGCTCCTCCGTCTTTAAAAGTTTCTTCAAGAAGGCACCTTTCTTGCGATCATCATATCTGGCTTGGTCCCCTTTCGTCCGCACGGTGACGGTGACGTGCTGAGACTCTACCAAACGCTTGAAAGCAACTTTGTACGCAGGATAGCCGGGCTCTCCCTTCCGCGGCGGCGAGTCCCATGTAGCTGTGGTACAACATATGAACTCAGAAACGCACCAAACATGCATAAGCACTCACCTTCATCGTAGCCAAGATCATCCCATTTGAAGAAAGCCCAGACGACTTTGTCGATATCTGACTCCACGAGGTCAGACTCCGTCGTCTCCTTCCACTCGTCCAAGGGCATCATGAATTCTGGGTCGGGTTGCTCGCCGAGATCAAAGGCGCGGTCCCACTGCTCAAGAGCTTCCGGGTCATCATCTTCGGCCTCGTCGTCACTGTCGACTATCTTCTTCCTGGAAGCTTTGCCCGATTTCTTGGACTTGCTGCCTGTTGTTGTTGGACGACAGCGCATCATAACGTCGAGAACACGATCGACGGTCTTCCAGGCCGGGGGGATCCTGCGCTCGGCATCTGGCATGGAATCCAACTGACCCTGCCCGCTGACCGGTTGGTCAAAAGGCTTCACAGATGCGTCCCTCGAGTCTATGTCCACGACGTCTCCAATCCCTCCCTCTGCGACCTCGTTAGCGGTTTCCTCCTCCTTCACAGCTTCCTTTAAAAGGTCCAGCCTGGGTCCTTCCCGGAAGAACTTTACCAACTTCTGTCGGTGTTTGACCGCAAGCCAACCGTGAGGAACCCACTGCACTCGTCGATAGCTCCTGCCTTCCCATTTCACGAGATATTCGCGGGGGAGATGCGCCACCACGTTGGGTACCTCGCCTGGAGGGGTAGGATCTACAGCATTGGGTGGAAAGGGCCGCCACGCGATAATTTTGTCCACACGATAGCTGTACGAAGCGCAGTCGGCACACTGCCATTCATTGACATCTTGATAATGCTCCGCGATGACAACTTTGTCTACCGGTTCATCGTCCTCACCACCCAGAGCTTCGTCAGGTGCAGGCAAATGTTCGTAATGAGCTAGGCGTCTGCAAGTGATACAACGGAAGAGGAGCTCCGACGCAACGGTTTCCTGGGGAGGTCCGGGTTCGTTCGACGAAGAAGCAACGGGTCCCTGAGTACCGTCAGCCATTTCGACATCCATCTCTGCCGCTTGAGGAGCGCCAGAAAGCTTTGCAGTTGTTACTTGAGCAGAGGTGCCGGCACCATTCGGAGGCTTATGAGAATGTAAGTCTGGTTCCAAAGCTGCCTCCAAACAAACCATGCATAAGCCACCCTTCGCGCAACCGGAGCAAGTGAACTCGCTCATCTGGTAAGGAGCAAGGTCAGGACGTCGAGGCACCGCTTTCTTCATTTCCTCCAGGAGCGCTTTATCAGCCTCGTCGCCTGCGGCCTCGGGCTTGTCTCGCTTTTCTAACCATTCTTGACGGTCCCGCTCCCGAGCAGCCTTGAGAATCTCATCTCGTTGCGTACTTGCGAGACATCGCCAGTGGGCAGCTAGTGGGCATTTCAAACTAGGAATGAAACGTGAGTGCCAACTGCCACGAACTGTTTCCGCAACGAATGAGAAGCATACCATTGTACCCAGCCGCCGAGAGACTCCAGTTTTTCCATCTCGTTCATGCCCTCTTCTTCATCGTCTTCGTCGCCTTCGTCCTTCTTCGCCCTCTTTTTTCTCGGTCTTCCCTTCTTAGCGCGTCTCTCCTCCTTTTCGATTAAAATATGCGCCGGCTCCCTGTGGCATTTCTGGCATGTGCCTCGATGCGCACGTAACGGCTTGGTATACGGATCGTCGACGTCGCATGGATTGTAGTCGAAATCAGCAACAGTGCGGATGCGTCCGTACCCCGGGTTGGATAGTTTACCGCGGCGAACAACCGCCGCGCTGGCTTTGCCCTTCGACTTGCCTGATCGCCGAGGTCGCTCGTCATACGCATCGCTATCGTCTCCAGACCCGGCATCCTCATAGGCGGCGGCGTCTTCGTCGTCTGCCAANTTGGCCCGAGCAGATTTACGAGACCGCGTCGAGCGACGAGTCGCGGCAGCGCGTCCCACTGGAGTACCTTCATCCGAGTCATCCGAGCCGGTCGTAGCCCTTCCTCCACGGCGAGTCTTCTTCGGACTAAAGGGCAGTGCCTTGTTGGCTGCCTTCATGCTCTTCGTGGCGTGGGCAGCAGCAGTTCGCGTGCTCCGTCGCTTGCCACCAGGCGTTTCGTCGTCAATTAAGTCCTCATCATCGACCTCTGGCTCCCCTTCTGCCGATTGATTGTCCCATTCCTCGCCTATAGAACTGACAGAGGTGTTGCGCGACTTCGCCTGGGGGTTGGCAGTGGCTTTAGCATTGAGCTTGATGGCGAGCTTGATGCGCGACTTAGGATGGACAGAGGTTGACGAGGGGTCAAAGAAGTCGAGTGTGCCTTGTTCTTTCTTCTCCTCTGTAAATTATTCAGTTTATGCCGAACATGAGGGAAAATCCGTGAAAAGCAAGTGTCAACTGCGACAATCTGGAAAGCAAACTCACCGTAAGTATCTACCAAATCAGGGTATTTGATCCGGAAATCCTCTGCTTCGTACTATACAGAAGTCCAAGTAAGAACAACTCAGACACAAAAAACAGCTTATGCTTACCTTGTGTGAGATGCCGTCACCGGACGCGACAAAGTACCACAGGGTCGACCCGTCGTGATATTCGTACTGCAATACCACTGGCCCACGCTCGTCTTCTGAGGGTACTTCGTGGTCTAAGACACTCTTGTAGTGACTCCTCTGTTCTGAGGTCAAAGTCGGAAGCTCGACATAAACCTGAGCCTGGGGGATGGGGGCCGTTGTCGGCAAGTCAGGCGTCCCCGAGATTGAAGTTAACGCGCTCGGAGCTGCGGAGTTCCCAAGGACGGATTCACTGGTAGGTGTGTGAAGCATTCGCGCAAAGTCTGGCGCAGGGATTACGTCCATGACTGCGAGCGATGGACGGCAAAGGAGAACATAGAGAACAGGACGCGTTTCGGTCGCGACTATGCGATGAGCAAGTCCCAGTCGCGGTGCAGGGACGCTCTGACTAAGCAAGTCCGTGGGTTCACCTGGACTCTCTATATAGAGTAGGCGCTCGATCTCAAGTCTCACTCATTGAACAGCGCAACGAGTTCGAATCCTAGCTCATTCTTTGCTACGGTACAATATTAGGTGTATAAAAATAAGGTGGCCGATTTGGTCCTTGACTGCAGCAAGAGGCGTAATTGCTACCGTGCGCCTGTCCAGGCATTTCCCCCACTTCATACAAAGTTCCCCGAGCGCAACCATTCGAGACATTGGACAGCTAGCTCTTCTCCGTGATCTGCTCGGGTACACATGAGACAGTTGACGGAAAGCGACCGGTTGAGGAACGTACTGATGCAGAAAGCATGTGGAATGTCTCTAGGCCCATGCACAACTCTCACAGCTATACTAGTATCACGAAAGACACGAAGTATCACATCTCGTCGGTCGCCAACCCATCCATCTACCTCGGCGAAATAGAACCATAGACGGTCGTGGTTCTGATTGAGGAAAACCTCGTCTAAATCACGAATAACATTCATCTCGTCGTCGGCCATGGTTAACATGCAGTATATGGCGGAGCGAGATTGGAGAAGGGACCGGAGAACGACAAGCTGGTGTAAAGGGTAGGAAGGGAAGAGCAGACCCAAGACGCGAAGCGGAAACCAGCAAATGAGTGTCGACAGATGAGAAATGATTCGAGGGAGAGGAGAACGAAACATGCGCTGTGGATGAAGCAACGGTGAGCCTAAATCAAGTTGCACACGACTCTGCTCACGGATAGAAGTCGGCCATTGGGGGTATCAGCTATGCCAGTGATCGTAGGAAATAGAAAAAAGCAACCAGCCGCATCCGATGAGCGAGCTTTGAATGCTTGCAGAGCAAGCCACGAGCCCACGCTATGGCCGACGAATAGGACCTTGGTTTTGGCTCCGTAATGATTCTTGACACCATCAAAGACTTCCAAGATTGCGTCAACTTGAGCAGCCAATTGTATCAAGGAGGGATGGCTGGGATAACCACTATTGTCGATACCAGATGTATGGCCTAGATGCGAATGTGCAAGAATGGCGAAGCGAGACGGAGGCGCCTTCTCGTAGACGGACGAAAGGAACGGGATATAAAATCCCAGCAGTCCAGGATTGCCTAGCCATGGTTAACACTGATCAGTTCGGAGACTACATGTTGATAGCAAGAGAGAAGGTTGGCTTCGAATGATACAGACCTGGAACGAACATTAAGACGGTCTGTGGAAACGCGTCTGGGCTGGTGGAGGGCCACCAGATGCAGTGTGCTTGGGCAAGCGGCGCCTTGTGTTGGAATATAGCATGTGTGTACGGTGCATTCTCTACTAGGGAACCAGACGCATAGGGATGCAAGAACGAAGGCAGAGATGGCATGGGTTGAGAGGGAGAGAGCAACCGGAGATTGCCATCGTTCGTCGACTGCTATGAATCTATTGATCCGCTCACGCTGCAGCTGAGGCGCGTTCTCGCGACTCATCTCCCTCCTTCATGTCTCGAGCTCCTCCATTCCCTGCTCCTTCAGCTCGACGACCTCGTACACCGTCTCAAGGTAATGGCGCTGATGGTTATGGCACCAAGCCCCTGCAGATCAATCGCACCCCTGGCCGACCACTCACTCCAAGCAACAATTCCGTCATTTCGGGAGGCGGCTCTCCCAGCGGACCCTCACGACCACACAGATCAGAATTAAGGAGTCGTCAAGGTTCCGACTTGTCTAGCACCGATGGACCGCCTATCTCCTCTCGTTCGCGACCTTCAAGAGATCGCAAGGATAGTGTGGACACCGTACGGTCAGATGTATCCCTCCCCAATCCTTATGCTGCCCGCAACGCGAGCACTAGCACGGTCGGCTCGACCCGCCCCAGACGACCTACACGCACTGGGACGGCAAACACAACCGGGAGTGGCGAATCCGAGAAGTCACCAAGTTCTCTGACCGCCGTCATGTCTGCATTTCAGACTGCCGGCGCACGGAAGAAGACGCTGGATATGAATGGCGATGAGGAGTGGGAAAGGGAGCGTCAGCGCGAAATTGAGTTGCAAAATCAGAGGCAAAGGCGTATCAGAGAGAAAGTCCCTGGTAGGCGCGTGAATGGCAAGGCTAAGGCGGGTGATATTGACGGTACGTCTCCCATCTAACGCTCCCTCATTTCCCTGGACACCACCGTATCTCTCCAACGCTTCCGGAAGAACATTGATATATCTCGCTCAGCTGTCTTGGACGAGATCAAAGACGAGTGGGATTTCGTTGTCAACCCAGACGTGAGGACTTTTGTTCTGTATGTCATAATCTCTTGACGAAAGAAATGTTCCAGTTCAATCCCGTTGACCTGGCACTTCAAATTCTGGACGAGTCATCGTCTGGTAAAGATATGGACTCATTTCGACGTACAAAGCATATGCTGTCGAGAGCATTAAAGGGCTCAGTGGATAGTGAGTTACTTCTGAGGTCGGCGTGTGGTCTTCAGTTCTCATCTTTGTCTTCTCCAGAACACTATCAGGCGTTTGCCGCCGCGCTGCCGCATCACTCTTCTCTTCTGAACCATCTAGGCACGACACAGACACAGGTTAAAAGCGCACGTTCAGCACTCCAGGAAGCGAAAGATACGCTGGGCACCAAGCGTGCGGATCTGGTTCAAATGTGGACCAGAGGGCAGACTTTGGAAGAGATGATCCGAATATTGGACCAGATGTGAGCAGCTTACCTTTCCATCATTTTGGCCTTCGTTGATGGCGAACGGGATTAGCGAGGGCCTCAAACTAGTTCCAGATGTACTTGAGAGTCTAATGTCCGAAAAGCGACTCCTTCAGGCGGCCATTCTCCTTGTGAAGAGCTTGAAGATGATTAACAATCAAGACATGCTTGACATCGGTGCTGTCTCCGATCTACGAAGTTACTTGGTCGGCCAAGAAACGGTAGTGCTATCACTTGCATGTTGGTTCCGCCTGATTTATCGAGTTCATACAGGCCTTACGGGAGATCCTCATTGATGAGCTCCACAGCCATCTCTATCTGAAGTCATTCTGGTGCGAGACGCGCTGGACTGCTTATACATCGAATCAGCAATCTAGTGAGGAATCTGTGCCGTCGTCATTGCAGACAGCGCTGATCTACCATCGTCAGTGTCGAAAGTTGAGTTTGAAGAGGAGCTCCCTACCGAGAATTTCGTCAAGCCTTTTGAATCCCCTACCTCTCCAACCACTCCTTCTCCGGCTTCTCGGCCCAGTCGGTTGACTCGTTACCTCCATGATCTCGCAATACGGCCAAATGATCCACCAGAGGACTTGAACGAGCCGAATTTCAAACATAGCATATCTGGTGGTGGTATCCAAGGAAGCACGTCTGTACCCAACATCAACGCATCGATATCTTTGAGCTCTATGCCCACCAGCAACGGCATCTTTGGCGGAGTCGATCTCCAAGCACAGAATCGTAATCCGGAGACGGACTCATTCACCTACCTCGAGACTCTCTTGGAATCTCTGACGGTGCTGGGNAAGTTGGGCAATGTCCTAGATATTGTNGCACAACGGCTCCCTAGCGAGGTGTNCTCCCTAGTCGAAGCCACCGTCGATGAGGTTGGCGAACGGGCGGAGTACGCTCGGCGTACCTCGATGCTTTCATCTGCGGCGATGAATACAGCAGGGAAGTTGCACTCGGCGTATATGCTCACATCAAGCTCGCTAGTATCTGGCGGCATGGGCACCGATTTTACAGGTGCATTGGTTGGCCCATCACGGGGNAGAGGAGCACTCATGAGCCCATTACAACTGAGACTCACAGCTTTGGAGTCATCCGCGAAGCAAGCAGACCAGGAAATTTTGCGAGATCTGTTCTGGACACTATACTCCAAGCTTGACGCCGTTTTACAAGGGCTCAGAGTGGTGTATGAAGTGGCCAATCGAATAGGGTCTGTGAGTACCTATTCCGTCTCTGTTCTGTTTGAAATATGTTAATNGTTGATTGCTCTGTAACGTTGCTTCTTTTATCATCACGCTTGTGATCAGAGACGGGATTTTAAAGACTCTTCTGGTGCAAAACCCGGGACATTTTTTCCTCTGTCCGAAATCTGGGTACCCCTTCAAGCCGAGGTTCGTCACTGTCTGGTATATCTGGTCGTCACGTGAAGTCAAAGTACTTCGACAGATACGCACACTACTCCTGGATTATCTGACCGGCGAGGAACAAGGCGCTATGTCCGGCCGTAATCCAATCGCTTCCATCAACGATGTCCTGCGGGAAGGCAGATTTACCAGAGACAAGACAAAGGTCTCTCTTCACCATAGGACACAAATATTCGTGCTCACATTATATCTTCACAGTNCGTATTCCGATTTGCTGACACCGATCTCAAATTGTCCGCAAAAACGCTGCGAAGTCACGAGGATGAATTGGACCGGGTTTTGAAAGATACTGTTCCCGGACTCGTACAAGGCTCGAGCGAGTCCACTGTTCATGCAATGTTGTCTACCGTGGGCACAGACGAGCGACTGCTTGGCGTGGATCAACACCACCGTCTCCTCATCAAGCCAGATGCGTTTTTCGTCAGCGTCTTGTTCCAACCAACGCTCTCGTTCATGGAGCGTGTCGCAGACATCCTTCCNGGTGGATCGGAGTCTGTTCGGGCNTCCACTGCAGTTCTAGACGAGTTTGTGCTGAATGTGTATTTGCCTCAACTCGAGGAGAAGGTGTCCGTCCTTTTCCATCAAGCTGTCACAGGTCTGCNGTCNCATCATTCGTTTAGGTTTTATATTTCTAAGCACCNATCGCAGCTCCGGAATCCTTCCAACCTGACCCTTCTTGCTCTTGGCTATCTCCCGAACCCTTANTCAACGTTGAGTATATTGATATGTTGATTCTTCATAAGCTTTGTCACTGATCGCGGAATCCGTGACTTCAGGCGAGNACACAACTCATGGCACTCATCAATTCGCTTTGCGCCATGCTCCGCGCCACGCCATTCCATCGAGAGAACTATGCAAGGCTGATCCTCACTGTCGTGATCCAGTTTTATCAGCGCTGCAGCGACCGATATCAGGCGCTNGTGACGCCGGGAAGCAGTGAGGAGCTAGATCCAGATGCTAANCCGGNCTTGGCTGCACAGTGGACGCAGCGCTCGGAACTCATNCCTTGTTTGTCTGATCTGTACCGTGCACTTGTAAGTTTCTATTTATCCCNCATGTAGTCGTATCTCACGATTTGACTGGGGCAGGATGAGGATGTAGCAAAGCGGAAACANCTGGCACGGCGAGAGGGTCAAGTTGAAGCAGAACTTCTGGGTGAACGATCGATCGAAAGGGATGAACTTATCTCTCCTGCACGAAATCTGGCTGCATTGGCCAATCTGTATCGCAGCGTGGTACGTACGAGATGNGTTAATATCGTTCTGGGAATGATGCTGACACCAACGTTNANTTCAGGCATGGTTCTCTGAGGCTCTCAACCAACTGAAAGCTGTACCCGAAGATAGNCTGTCNCCAAAAACCCCGCGCATTCAACCACTTAGTGCAGCGACTCCATATTCACCTTACCTTCCTACCCTACTTCCANTCTCNNCCGACGAGCAGTTGCGACTTCCTCTTTCACGAGAGATGGCNATGCAAGTCTACGTTGTTTATACTACAGTGCCATNCTAAACCATTATTACAGGCGATTCCATGCTCTATTGAAGACTTACGATCAACTATCTGAGCTAATTTTGCATACCATCCGTGTNGACATCAGATGTCGAGCAGCGCACTACCTAGACCTAGCNCTTCNACACGTAAGCTCGACGGTCCTCGTACCTAACTTGATGTGGAGTATTGACGGTCGGTGTCTGCAGGGAAACTACCGTATCGATCGGGAAGTGGGAGAGCCTGACCCCCATATCATCGACCTGAACATTGAACTCGGAGAATGCGACGACATCGTTGCTTCGACGCTGNCCCCCCAAGGATCAACGGTATGACCACTAANTCAACGTTTTTATATCTGCTCATACTTTTCTAGATTCGTATTTGAGGGGNTGGGTGTCATGTTGGAAGATCTGCTNATTTCGAACGCACGACGTGTCCGGTTTGCCAACGCTCTTGGGATCAAAAAGATCACTAGAAATATGTTGGCGCTGCAACAGTGTATCAAGACAATCGCGCGCGATTCCCTTGATACAGAGTTTGAACGGGCGAAGCAGTATTATAGCTTGTTCGCCTTGACTCCTTCAGTGCGCCTGTTCCATCATTTCCAGCTATATATGTACTCACGCGGTAACGGTAAGGGCATGCTGGACAGCATTCGGAAGAAACANCAGTTTTCNTTCGACGAATACAAGGCAATGCTTAATCTGCAATGTGGTGTGGATCAGGTAAAGGGAGACAGCGCTGGTTCGCAAGCAACGGACAAAAANTACAGCATGTATGTTATCGATCTTCACGGACTTGAGCTAGAAGGAGGATCATAGCTGTTTTGATGCTGTTCCGCGGTATTAAATGCAGGGTATATTTATTCGAATTCGCATCTGTGGATTAATACAGGATTATCGGGTTTTTCTCTGATTCACCGTGGTTGACGTCTGCTCTGCATGATCCATCCATGCATTGTCTACTGCGTCACCATTTGGGANACTCCCGTAAGTTTTCTCGAGTTTTGGTGANAGAGCGTTTGGAGCTAGTGAAACGGTATAGCTTCCCTCTGGATGAACTGCGGAGGTTCTCGCTGCTTCCTCGGAATTTTTATAGGAATAGCGCAAGATAGGTAGTCTTCCTAGCAGCGCGCGGTATTGGCGGCGGAGGTATCTTGTTGGAGCAGGTCTTCGTGGAGCCGACAAAGAATGGGTTCTCTGCGCAGAACCTTCAACTGCGATGGGAGATTGCCGCTGCCTCCGAGGGACGGGAGGTCTTCTATCAATTGGTCCGGCCAAAGCTTCAACTTCGTCAACCACCCCCAGCCCCTGCAAACCGATACATCGGACGCCGGCATTCATAACCGAGTCAGGTCGCCCGAAACAAGGGCTTCTTGGTCGCGCGACTCGCCTGCACGGTCACCTCAAGCGGAGGAAAAAGTCTCGTCCATTGTGAACGAAAATAACGCCATCGAATGTTGACCTCACGCCTTTTACTCAGAGGTCCGTATAAACGTGCCTCCTTTGACCCAGGCTTGGATCGTGGGGGAAGGGTAGGAGGGCTTGACAGGTTAGTTGGAGTAAGAGTTTTGCCCCCATCTCGAGCAAACCTAGATGTGACCAAGGCTGCCAGCTCAGGAGAGTATGTGGGTGGACGAGAGCGTTCGACGGCAGATATGATGCGAGGCGGGCGTCCAAAAGTCGGGTCGTATAGGAGAGGCTGGAAACAAACTCAGCTCCAGCTACTCCTACGCAGTTATTGACCCACCTTGAGAATACTCCATCTCAAGGGCCCTTTGCGACCATATGCAAGATCAAGAATATGTATAAATGCTTTATCATGCCCTTGATTTGCTCGCTCCAAGCAACGCAATTCCTGCACCGGCTTTAGGTTGCTATTCGCAATAAGCAGACAAGCTTACCTCTTTCAACCGTTTCAGTCTACTATGCCTCGCTGGCGCCACTACGTGCGCGGAAAATGTTCTATGGATGTCGTCTGCGACCTTTATTCGGAAGAATTCCCTGCGGCAGATTTGTATCTATATCAGATGGCGCGACAAAGAAGAGGCGTACCGCAGCTGTCGGTCTGGCAGTGTTCGAATTTGGCGCAGAAACCGTCTGTATAGTGGGGCAGCTTCGCTGCGGATGACTTTGTCCGCCATACCAGCCGTCTCGTTCGCGAAGAAATAGGATCTTGGAAGTAACGGACGGCTGAAATACGGCTGTTCGTCTCACTCGCACCTGTTACAGTAACTCAGACTGCACTTCAAGGAAGTGGACACTGGAAAGCGGAAGGTGCGGCGTACGGTGAAGGCTGGCCCACGCTCGCCGACTCTGCCGACTTCATCACGTGTTGTCTGGTTCTGTCGCGCTCCTTCTCTACTGTCTCAGTGTCTGCTTGAAGGTCACTCATAATTCTTCTATCGCGGACATGGATACAGTTTCACTTTCGAGATATGAGCCAACGCGTATACCATATTCTTAGCACCCAGGACCTCATATTCTTAGCACCCAGGACCTCATGTGGTCTCTGTTTGTCCGACACGTCGCACCGACACCAAGTTACGGCACGGCGGCACGGTATCGCCATTGAAGTTGACTGCGTGCACCATTCTCGGAGTTTCAGGTGCGTCAAATTCGGATAATAATAAAGATATCGCATGGCGATCTGCAGGTCAGCGACGGTTCTGCTCAAGATAGGCCATTTCTGCGTTGCCATCCAGCTATTCTTCTGCGGTATGCGCCGTGATTCCTCCGATCACGGAGCCACGGCCAAGCACCTCACTGAAACTACCCGCGGCAATATGATGGTGTCTCACATATAAAAGCTACTGGAACATTGCTGTAAGCGCATCATTTCCACCAGCAAAATGAAGTATCTCACATTATCAGCTGTCCTTGCTGTTGCACCTTTTGCCCGGGCGCAGTCCCCGGTATGCTCTCTCGCTTTAGACATGTTTAGGAATTGCTCATCATAAGCCTGTATAGATTTGGGGTCAATGTGGGTATTTTTACTTCTCATTTTAATGCAAGGAAATAATCTCAATACCGACATATCAGGCGGTGGGACCGGCTGGAGTAAGCGCAGAGCTTTCCAATTTCCAGGATGTCGTGCTGAACAAAGTCATAGGCGGAGCAACGACGTGTGCTTCCGGAAGTGTTTGTGTCGTCAGCAACCCTTGTAAGTGTCGTCGATGTACATATATCACATCATTATCTCAAGCAGCGTTCTACCTAGACTATTCGCAATGCCTTCCGAGCTCTCAGGCGCCCTCGCCGACCAGCACTAGCTCAGCGCCTGCTCCTACTGGATCAGGGAGCAGTCTCCCATTCTTGGGAGGCGTCAATACAGCCGGTTATGATTTTTCGGTCGTAAGTGTGATTAGATGTTATGAATAGTGATGTCTTAAACACTTGATAGGCAACCGATGGCTCCTTCAATGGCACCGGCGTTGATCCCCCAGTCTCTCAGTATCAACACTTTGCCTCGGAGGGAGTCAACATTTTCCGGATTCGTACGTTGATTTATAAATGACCCTCTTTGATTAACTCATGACGGAACCCCACCTTCCAGCGTTCGGTAGGCTATTCTCGGAAATAACTACTCTGTCCGATTTTCTCACAGTCCACCAGCATGGCAATTGATGACGCCAACGCTTGGCGGCACAATATCGTCCACGTTCTTCGCGCGGTATGATGCTACAGTCCAATCTGCACTGTCTGCCTCCACAAGCCCCTACGTGATCATTGATCTTGTAAGCTGAAATCGTGCAAGAAATTGTCACATAACTGAGAATAGCTCGTAGCACAACTACGCCCGATGGAACGGAGCTATCATCGGACAGGGAGGCCCGACCAATGACCAATTCACCAGCGTTTGGTCTCAGTTGGCGGCCAAGTATGCAAATGAGCCCCGCATTATTGTAAGCCATTTAACCCAGCCTTGTTGATATTCTAATCATGTCATCCTTGACTTCAGTTCGGCATCATGAATGAACCTCATGACATACCCTCTATTCCGGACTGGGCCGATTCCGTCCAAGCTGCCATCAACGCGATTCGTGCTGCGGGTGCTACCTCGCAATACTTATTGATGCCCGGCTCCAGCTACTCCAGTGCCCAAACGCTTCCCACAGAAGCTGGTCCTTACCTCGTGAAGCTTACCGATCCTATTGGTGGAACCGACAAGTTACTCTTCGACGGTGCGTTGAGTCTTGCACTGAATCGGTTGTTTCGGCCCATATGTTTACTCATGAGCGAATTAGTCCACAAATACCTCGACAGTGACAACAGTGGAACGCACGCTGACTGTGTGACGGTTTGTCTCATTGCTTTGGACTTTGCGAAATAGAAAGGCCTAAGAATTTTTGCATCAGAACAATGTTGATGTTCTCACTACCCTGGTCTCCTGGCTCCAGGAGAACGGAAACCGACAGGCCATTCTCAGCGAGACTGGTGGTGGAAACACCGCTTCTTGCGAGACTGAGTACGCCTTTCAACTTCTATACAGATCCACCCATTGACGCCGTACTGTCAGCCTTGGGCAGGAATTGGCCTTCGTCAAGGAGAACTCCGATAGCATAGTCGGGTTCACGGTTTGGGCGGCTGGTGCTTTCGATGACACCTACGTTCTTACCGTCAGCCCGAACGCTGACGGCACCGATCAACCCTTGTGGACCGATGCAGGTAAATTTCTGAACCCTCAGACTACTCTCATCTTTTTCACGTTACCAATTTGCACAGTCATCCCCAATCTGCCGTAGACAGGACGTTAGGCATGTTAGGGTGTAAGATTATCAATGAGCGACGGTGAACCGTGAATAAGGCATGTTACGGCTGATTCGTTGTGGATTGGGATTTTTCTCGGCTGCATGAACCTGAAATAGATGATCGCTTTGAATCGTATCTTTGGCCGATACCTTGAAGTGAGGACAGACCGCGAGTGAATTTCCGTGCAAGGAATATTTGAGAAATTCGAGTAACAGATCACCCGTGGGAAGGACGCGCGAGATCTGGATCTGACTAACTTCCGCTCAGCTTGATCATCTCGGGCACGCCCAGTCTTCTCCGTGCAAGTTTCCTGGTCGTCCTGGACCATAACACTACATCCTCCTTGTACTGCTTTTCCCGGTGGATCGTAAGAATACCGCCGACTAGGAGCAGAAAGTTGCTTATAGTTTGATTCGACTCTCCTTTGCGAGCACCGGTGAAACCGCCGATCCACAACAGAATAACGAACTTAACTGCCATGGTTTGTCCTTTCATCTGCTTCTCTGTAACTCAAGACTGAGCTCCCGCAGGCTCCAAAGACCAGAAACCCTAATCCAAGCGGTTTGGGAAGAGCGATCATCAACAAGAAAGTAAAGGATGCACGCCGGGCGCATGAATCGGGAAATGTGAGGATTGTATCATGATTGCGATACGCGCGAGATAGCTAAATGTGTGTTTGAAAGTATACGACGGATCTGGATTCAACGTCTCGTCTCAAATCCGTGACCCAGGAGCGAGACTTGGAGGAATTTCTGAGCACTGCTCAGCTAGCAGGAACAGAGTTTACAGCAGGTCCGCACAGTAAATATTATGCCCATCCTGGTTCTGACGCTATGTCTTGTTCAGAGAGACGCAACGTAAAGATCATACAGAGTAACGCCAACTCAACTCAAAATCCTTATCTTTTGTCCGAGCAAGAGGAGCAGTCCACTATCAAAAAGCATCGCGAAAACAAGCAGAGGCTGAGAGTCCCTAGGAGGCCTGCGTGGACAAAGTCTATGACAACAGCGCAGCTTGATAGACAAGAGAAGGATGCGTTTTTGGAGTGGCGAAGAGGCTTGGCTCAGTGCGTTCCAATTCCTTCAGTGTTCGTGAGTTCACTGAAAGAGCTTGTAACGTCAGGCTCCAGGAGGGCGACAATCTTCTTCTCACACCCTTTGAACGCAACATTGAAGTGTGGAGACAACTTTGGCGTGTTCTCGAGCGTTCTCGTCTCGTCGTGCAAATCGTTGATGCACGAAACCCTCTTCGATTCCGTTGCGAAGATCTAGAGGAGTATGTGCAGGACATTGAAGGCCCGGAAGGTGAAGGTGAACGCTCGTCAGGTGGAGGGAAAAGGAGAAACCTGTTACTTATCAACAAGGCGGATCTCTTGACGAGGAATCAAAGGTACAGTGTTGAAGATTTTCATTTGACCCTCGTCGCTGATGCCTGTGTGAAAGATTGAGGTGGGCCGATTACTTCGACAGCCAAGGCATCCGTTATGCGTTCTTCTCCGCTGCCAAGGCCACGGCATTGCAGGAAGCTCGTCGGGAAGCTTTAGCTGCCGCCCGCGAACGTGCCGAGCAAACACAACAGGATGCAGGATCAGTTGAGAGCGATGATGAAGATGTAGAAAACGACGAGATCGACAGTGAGGATGGCCACAGCGAAGATTATGAGACAGAACTTTCTAGCGACGAAGATGAAAAACTTTTCGAGGAAGACGATCCTATAGACGCGCAAGACCCTCGGGCAAAGGTGTTGTCTGTCCTCGAGCTGGAGGATTTGTTCTTGTCAGCTGCCCCTCCTCTTACGGGTGAGATTTTATTCTGTCATAAATGTCGACTTCAGAGCTCATGTCGCGTACTGTTCAGACTTCACTGATTTGGCTGGGAATCACCCGTCTCGGTTAGTTGTGGGATTGGTCGGGTACCCGAACGTTGGAAAGTCAAGCACGATCAACTCGTTGCTGGGAGAGAAAAAGGTTTCGGTTTCCTCCACACCCGGGAAAACGAAACACTTCCAGACCATCCACCTTTCGGACAGCATCATGCTCTGCGATTGCCCTGGTCTTGTCTTCCCTCAATTCGCCACCACTAGGGCGGATCTCGTCTGTGATGGCGTGTTGCCCATTGATCAGCTACGTGAATACACTGGTCCAGCTGCATTAGTGGCCAAGCGTATTCCAACGGAAGTTTTGGAGTTGACATACGGCCTCTCCATCAAGACGAAGGGGGTAGAGGAAGGGGGAGATGGCAAGATCACTGCAGAAGATCTCCTTATTGCCTACGCCGGTGCGTCTTAGCATATTGATGGCTACGTGATCTCACCTATTCACGAAAATCATGTTTGTTAGTCGGTCGAGGTTTCTCGCGCTCTGGTCAAGGCAACCCGGATGAAGCTCGAGCAGCACGACATATCTTAAAGGATTATGTGAATGCCAAGATTCTATTCTGCCAACCACCTCCAGATGTTCCCGAAGACGAATTCAATGAGGAAACTCATAGTCTTGCATTAAAGCGGGCCGCGGGGAAGAAACGCGCACCTACTAGCCGGGTAGTCAAGGGTGCCGTGACCTTCATTCCGGGTTCAGGGACCCTTTCGGCTTCAGATTCCCCTCAGCCGGGCCAGAACCAAGGACATTCATCGCGCACACTTGATAGAACCTTTTTCACCGAAAATTCAGGCCTTTCCGCACATGCGTTTGTAAAGGGAGGACGGGAAATCTCACGCGCAAAAATGTACCCTCATCAAAACGCTGTTGCCAACGATGGAACGCAGCTGACAGGGAGAAGGGCTAGGATTGCCGCAGTTCTAGCCAACGGTGTCGAATCGCATCCGGGCAAAAAGCATCATAAGAAAGGGAAGAGAGTGAAGGTGCGGGGTGGCGGTGGGTATGATTAAGACTTTGTATCGTTCAGTCAGATGTATCTCTCACCATGTAGCCTTTCCATGACCATTGATCACACCGATTGTACTTTATCTCTGACCAGATTCGCGAGAGATTTGAACTGGAAACCCTCGAGTTTTGAGTGGGCGCTATCCAGATCGATCACGTGGCGTGAAGAATCGCGTCGCGTCGGGCGCGCCGCGCGTCAAACACCCTCTTCTCTGATCTCATTCTCATCCAAGACCAACACCGTCGTCTTGCCCAGAATCCCATCGAGGCCTTCTTCTCTGCTTATTTCAACGAAGATGCCTAGTGCGGATTATGCTACTCATCGACCAGATATCACAGCGGCAGACAGATGCCGTGATCCTCAGCCCGCGCAAGTCGATGAGCGGACTGTATGCGCGAAACTTGTTCCCATGCATAAGGTTGGGTCCCGAAAAGAAGGTTAACAACACCCCAGCATCATCTTCAGATACTAGACCACTGACATTTGGCGATAGTCATAGCACTGAGCATCAATAAACCGGTCACAGTCGGGCGCAATCCCGCATTGTGGTCAGTCCTTCTTTCTTACATTTAGGGCCTCCCGGCTCACAGCGAACCACTGCAGTACATATGTCATCCCAGAAATAGTCGTCTCAGGTCTTCACTGCAAGATCAATGTGTGAGAATTTCCGAGTCACTAACATCTTTGCGTTCGCCGACGCTTCGCAATGTGCAGGGTCCATTCAAGTCCGGGAGGCGTTATCGTCTCGTGCCAGGTACTCTTCATGCATTGACCTTCTTGAATCTGGCCTTGATGGTTCTGCGCAGGATCTATCGACCAATGGCCTCATTTTGAATGGTCATAAGGTCAGGCGCACATCGGTCATCCTTATGGATGGGGACATTATAGAAATACCGTCATCGAGAGGTATGCTGCACGGAATCTCGACGCATATACACAGTCATCGACGCTTCTCTTCATGAAGCATTTAAATGCATCCACATTTGGAAGCAGCCTCAAGAGAAGAAGTCGATGTTTGATCCCACACCCCCGACGCAGCCGTCCCATAAGGTACATTACCAACCAAGCTGAACTCGAACAATGTGCTGATTCATTGTGCCCAGAAAATCGGAGGATACGTCGTAACGTCTCATTGTCTAGGAACCGGTGGATTCGCGGCAGTGCACCTCGCGATAGATACGGCCGCTTCAAGGCAAGTTGCGTGCAAGACCATTGTGCTGAAAAAGGACACGGAGAAGGTAACGGTGATGAAAGAGGTCAAGATCTTGCTGGCTTTGGATCAT
The DNA here is from genome assembly GCA_004681135.1 of Hericium alpestre. Taxonomy (NCBI): domain Eukaryota; kingdom Fungi; phylum Basidiomycota; class Agaricomycetes; order Russulales; family Hericiaceae; genus Hericium; species Hericium alpestre. The sequence continues at coordinate 16,342 of SFCI01000031.1, read as the reverse complement.
GTTTGTTCTTCATGCCTAGTTGACGTTGAGGGATCCTCATTTCTGATGTGCCAGCCCAACATCAGCAAGATCCTCGACGTGGACGAGGATGGAAGATTTCTGTGGGCATTAATGTATCGCTTCCGAACATTCGATACTGATCTAATGATCCATAGTCATATCTTCCTCCAACTTTGCACCGGTGGAGACCTATTCACATACATTTCGAGCCACAGCCAGAAAGGAGGGCCACTTTGCGAGGGCGAAGCAAAGTACATTATGTTTCAGATCTTCAAGGGGCTGAAATATCTCCATGACAAAATGATATCTCATCGAGGTGCGTCTATTGGCTCTCCCGACAGGTCATAAGAGTTCTAACGTCGACGGCTCGAACTCTTAGATCTCAAGGTACGTTGAAGCACGCCCTTCCAAGTAAACTCTAAGCTCTGCAATGATTTCAGCCGGAAAACGTTCTACTTTACGCTCCAGGACCTTATCCCCGAATTCAAATCGCAGACTTTGGACTCGCCCGGCCCAAAGCTTACGAGAAGACCTTCACTGCTTGCGGGACCGTGATGTATCTACCACCCGAAGGAATCCTTGCGTTGCATGACAAGCGCCTGGGATACGTCGCTTTGCCCCTCGATTGCTGGAGCGCGGGCGTAATCATGTACATGATGCTCGCGTACGTTCTTTTGCAACCGTCGATGCCGTTTCAGAATTTATTGACATGTGTTCATCTGGAGCGGCGCCCATCCATTTGACTACGGACCCAGCAACCCCGAGCGCTCGGACATATCATGCCGCAGTGAACAGGCCATCAAAGACCGCATTGTGCATGGCGACGTGGAGTTCCGGGCGGACATCTGGGACAAGATGCCAGATGGTGAGTTTTCCGCGTGATGAGTTCTGTTGCGCTCATGGTTCGTATGAGTGCAGCTCGAGGTCTTGTCAGCAGGCTGCTCATTCATAGCCACGAGCAACGCGCGACCATCGCCTCCGCGCTTCACAACCAATGGATCGGCACTGACCTCGACGACCTGGAAGAGGCCTACAATGATCGGGTTCTTTCTGGCTGATGCTCTTTGCTGGTGTTCTCTGCTTTCGTTTTATGCTCGCCCTGCTGGTCTTCTGTCTGCCCAGTTGTCGGTTCTGTTTGTGTCTGCTACTCTCTTGATCTAAAAAACCGCTGGCCTGTGGACTACAACTGCAATGTTCTTCATTGATACAATTCTGATTTAATCTGCTTCGTGCATACATGTAAAAAGATACAAGGGACTTCTGCTTCTCTGCTTTCATTATCTCTTATTATGTGTGCGATACTTCAGGCCTTGAGGAAGTTGGCGTGGACTGGGTGAAATTGTAAATCAGCTGAGCCTTTTTGAACGCGTCTTAGCTACTTACAGTGAACATGATCCTCCCCGAAAGTGGAGATCTGAGCGATAATCGATAATTTGTCAGTGAAGAGGATGCACGTCATAGAAGGAATACACTCACGAAATAGTAACTGTGATCGTACCCTTCTTGCTCCCGAACGCGGACTTGGACTTCGTCATGACCAGCCTCGCGCGCGGCTTTCAAGAAGATTTCGGGCAACAATTGACCGGTTTGGTAGAATTTGTCGCCAGTTCCCTGAAGAATTTCACCGTTAAGCTTGCACAGTTCCTGCCGCGAGCACAGATAAAAGACCCACATAGTCGACAAGAATGTGTACGGGGTCCTTGTGCTTGGAGATCAGCTCCGTAGCGTCGTACTTCTGCTTTGCCTCCTCGACGCCCTGCTGTAGGTAGCCAGAGAAGGCCTTCTTTCCCCACGGCGCGTTGATTGGGTTAGAAATGGGTGCGAACGCGGACGCGGAGCGGTATTGCTTCGAAGGCGAGGACAGATAGAGCGTGAGAGAACCGTGTCCGCCCATGGAGTGTCCGAAGATCGACTGGCGTTTGAGATCCTAATACAACGCACGTCCGTGTGCATTGAGTGAATCTGGTGTGAAACGGGGACTCACGATGGGCAGACCGGCGTCTTGGATGACTTCGGGCAGCTCAAGGGTGACATGGGTGTGCATGTTGTAGTGGTGGGCGAACTTAGGGTTCGTCGCATTCAGGTAGAACCCAGCGCCTGTACGCGACGATGAGCATCTAATGACAGACCAGATCATGAAGATCATATACCTGTGCCAAAGTCCCAGTCATCGTCTTCGCCTGGGATACCTGCTCCGCGAGGAGACGTATCGGGGAAGAGGATTGCAATTCCCTCCTTTGCAGCTGGACCGATGAAGCCACCCTTCTGGGCGCTTTACAACGATTGAGAAGGAATCCCGCCTTTGATATCTCAAGAACATACCCGGTGTCCTCGTTACATTCCAAGCCTGCGAGATACACGAGCAGGGGTACTTTCCCGGTCGCGGCATTTGCGGGAAGGAAAAGATTGAACTTGGCAATCAAACCTCCCAGAGCAGCAGACTACGCGAGAACAAAGTCAGGCTGGGTCCGACGCGAGTGCAAGGAAATCAAGACTGATCCATACCTTGAATTTGTACTTTGTCAATTCGCCGCCGAAGGTCTTGTTGGAGGACAGTTTTTCGAGTGGACCGGTAGACATTGTACAAGAAGATGGTATGCAGACGATGTTGCGATGGGATTGTATCGATACGAGAGTCGTGAGAGTGAAGAGACTAAAGGTTGGAAGAAAGGAGCTCCGGAGAGGTGAGCACGATGCAGCTGATCTCGTCACCTGCCCCCGCGCCTATGACGTCACGCGTCGGTCGACGCGTCTTGTTGACAACCGTCACGCTTGCCAACAAAATGTCGCCACTCGGCTGTCCCGAGCGTTCGAAAACCATATATATTCGGCACACCCCGCCGACGCGGTACTTCCACCTGCTAACGTGTTGGCACCCCAACGCACTTGATACTTGTCTTTTTTCGCGTCGAGCGCAGACTTTCTATCATCTCCACATCTTTCTTCTCGACTGACTGATAGTTAGTGATGGCTCCCAAGCGCAAGTCAGATGCTGTTGACGCCCTCGAAAGCTTCGGCTTCTCAGGCGGTCAGGAGAACGCTGATGCTGCTCCAAAGAGGGCCCGCGTCTCCGAGGCTGGCGACGCCGTCCCGGTCGAGGCCTCCAGCTCAAAGGGCAAGAAAAAGGCCAAAGAACCTGAGGAGCCTAAGAAGTGGCAGGACATCGTGCTTGAGGGCGAAGCCGAGGTAAGTACGCGTCGGGTTGGGTTGGTCGCAGTATATCATTGTCTCCATGGTCATTGACGCGTTGTCGATTTGCAGGGCGACGTTCCCATCTAGTAAGTCGCGTCCCTGGGAAGTCTCGACTCGAATAACGTCTTGCAGTGATGATTGTAACGAAATTCGTCGCAAGATTCGCCTTCTCCAGAAAGAGCCTGGATTCAAGGTGTGTGCATGGGTTTCCAGATCCTGCTGGTTTCTTTGCGCTCATAATGGCGAACAGGTGACGCATTGGCTCAAGGAGATCGGAGGAATCAATAACAATTCCTTCGGTCGCTTCAGTACGTATCGCGTGCTCCATGGCGAGCAATCGAGGCTTATAGATGGCACTTTATAGTGAAAGCTACCGGTCCTTCGGGAGGTGCATCGAACGGCACATACGAGGCGGCGTGAGTCGTCATGGGCTTCGAAATCTGCCGGAGGACTAATTCTCTCGCTTCAGGTATATCTACTTTGAGAAGAGGCGCATTGCGGAGGGCAAGAAGAAAACGCCGAAGCGCATTCGCAATGAAGAGACGCGTGCAAACGGACTGCCGAAGGAACAGCCCCGTGGTATGTGGGTGTTCGGCGCCTGAGGGAAATGAGCACATTAATGTTCAGAGCTGTGGTTTACGGATGATATCATGATTTTCTTGCGCTACTACATACATTATACCCTGGATTAATATAATGCAAGCTTCGGATGATGGACGGATTGTGTCTCTCGGAATGATGACGCGAAGGAGAACGCGTGAGCGGGCGGCATCGTGGGAGCTTTGAATGACCGGCGGGTGCCAGCCTCAGTGCCACAAGTACTTCGCCAGGCTTGCCTGTCGCTCCTCCGATCCTCCCTCTCCCTCGCTCCCATGTCCCTCCGCCGGTAGTCCTACGCTATCTTCATTCTTTCTAATTCTCCGCCATAATCTGCTGGCATATACCCTCAAATCTGTCGGCATTCTATAGCGAACCCTTGTCACGCCCCGCCGGTTCATTATTCCTCCCCATGTCCCAAGACTCAATTTTGCCACCGATCTCACCATCGCTCTTACCTATTCCCCGCGTCTCAGCTGATACTGACGACACTCATGAACAATGGAGTGATGCACCTGAAACCTTCGAGAACGATGGCGCGGACGGACAGATCGAAGAAATTGAACAAGGAGGGAACATTACTCTGAAGCATCAGAATTTCGCTACCGCAGACGATACCAAGACTGCAGATGCACCTGGCCTTGATACCACTGTCGTTGGCCCCTCGCCCTTGACGGGCAGCCCGACAGATCGTGCCTACGACAATGCCAGTGTGCAGAGCCTCCCAACAGTCCAAATCACGGAACCTCAGAGTCCCGGTGCACGCCCTCAAACCGCGACTGTGCCGTCCTCCAGGGAAAACTCTGCAAGTCAAATTACTCCATCCCCGACACGATCTGTTTGGTCGACAGCGGACGGCACAGCACCTTCTTCCATTAGAAGGCATAGACCGCGGTCAAGTATCATCGACGTAAGCCCTTCACTCTGTCCTGTCTCTCCGGTGCTCATGCCATGGATTCGCTCTCCGGTCAGAACCGTGCCTCCAATCGGTTTTCAGGATTTTTCTCGAACCTCATCCACAGGCGCGATAGTCCGACATCGCCAACTCCTCGCGAACAACCTGCAGAGGAACGTAGTGCCAGAACACCCGAGCCTACTGACCCGCTTTCTCGGGCGGCCTCCCCAGTGACGCCCATGCGACCAATTACTCCGCCTCCACAATTATCCGGACCCTCATTGCAGGAGCTGGGCTTGTCATTGTCCGTCTTCACTAACATCCTTTCACCGTCGCACTTCAGCACGCCTCCAACGAGCGGTGCCTTCTTAGCACCTCATTATCTCTTGCTTTGTCACGCACAGGGCCTGGATGTGGTGCCCCTAGTTTCGCCTCCAGCTCCGGCACCCTACGCTCTGATCCGCCGCGTCAGCTTCAAAAGCGTCGTTGTAATGGAGCATCGCGGTGTCCTTGTCGCCATCGCCGGTCGGCGTGATGGTGTCCGAGTCTACGCCTTGGAAGAGGTTAAAAAGGCAGTAGAATGGCGATTGGATGTCGAAGTCCGTAGACAGCGGGATCGTCAACGGCGCGAGGAGGCGAAACGATCCCATACCCAAGGATCTATGGAAAAACCATCTGTCGAGAAGCTGCCCCCTTCCGCGTCATCGTCGGCATCCACGAAGACGGGACGCAGGTCGTCTCTAGCTTCAGGAATGTCAATTGCCAACTCGAAATCACCATCGAAGACGAAGTCTCCTGCGCGGTCAGCTTCGCAACCCATACCGCAACCGGCACTGTCTCAGCCTCCATCTATGCCGCCTCCGTCATACAACAACGCGCCCCCGATGCAGCAATTGCGTACCCAGAGTTCCCTGCTCTCGATCAATCGGACGCGGAATCGAACTCGAAGCGGTTCAGTAACCAACGTGTTGAGCGGGACGATCACACGCAGAAACACGGACGCCACCATTCTCGGCCAAGATCGTGATGTCCGCGATCCGGACGCAAAAAACGACTGGATGAATGGACATGTGAGCGATGAGGAGGCAATTGATGTCGTCGCCGCTGGTGAGCGCGGAAGTGAAGCTCTGGACGAACGGACTAGTGCCATGGCTGCAGCTTCAGCATCGCCTCCGATTGGCCATCGTCCCTTGTCAACCGCGACATTGACTCCCCAGACGGCCCGACGACAGCGCCCCGCGAATCTTGACCTCAATGCAACACGTCTGGTCTCGAACAATCAAACTGCGCCACCGCCTCCTTCCCCGACGCCAACATTGCTCACTTTACGCCAGGCGCTCTCCGGGTCGCCGTCTTCCACGTATCTTCCGCCGATGGGAAGCATGGTATCCCGAGTAGGCGCGCCAGCAGAGCCGCCAACGCCTGATGGCGAGGAGGAGGAGGAGAGAGGAGGAGGAGGAAGACGACAATGCGGATGGTAGTGCGACTCCACGCAGCGAGGAGATTTCCTTCGCGCAAGCATTACGAGAAAGTCGACGTTCTGATTTACCACCGCCCGGTTCAAGGCAGACACAGCACGCATTGCTTATCACGGAATCGCATCCCGTCGCAACGGGCGAAGTAGACGCTCCGTCGAGCCCGATGTCTTCTACTGCGCCTAGCTCGCGTACCAGACAGAGCGAAGACGCAAACAGGGATGGGAGTAGGCGGCGGCGGCGATGGTCGGTTCTGAGTGGAGTTTTCACTGCTCCTCCAGAGCTCAGCTCTTTGGAAACTGTCACGCCAACAGGCCCGTCGCCTCCACCTTCTGTGAACTATGTTACACAGCCGGTGCCCGCGTTGTCCAGTTCCTCGACGTCGGACATACGCACGCCGCGGAATCCACCGCTTGCACGTTCTCAATCCACTGCTTTCCGGCAATCTCAGGCAGAGTCGACACCTACTTCCACTCGGCCATCTTCTGCAAGGGCTTCCTCGGGCCCTTCGATAACCCCTTCGCAGCTCGTACGGCCTTCAGATCCCCCAACGCCCACTGCTTCTTCACATGGCAGGTTCTTATCGCGCATTCTGGGACACGCATTCAATCACCGCCGGTCTGAGGATGGGGGTGGAGTTTTGAATCTGAATCGGACGGAGCCTTTGGAACCAGGCGGATGGAAGTTTTCTGGGACACCGACAGTGCAGCCCGCGCCCGCTCCGAAGCTTGAGTACGTCAAGCTTCCGGGGACCAAAGGCTCGTTGATGATCAAAGCGGTCGAGACATCGAAAAAAAGGTTTGCACTCCGATCATGTCATTGTTGTCTTCTTATTGATTGCCTTTCGTAGCTTCCTCGCCATCCTGTGCGGCGACAATGGGGAGAAGGTCGAGCTGTTTGCTGGCACATATCGGACCGCCCTTGGGCTGTCTCGCACCTTCATCCTTCCCGACTCGCCGCGGTCTCTAGAGCTGCAGCTGCAAGGCGATGATCTGGTGGAGGTGTTCCTGATGTTCTCGCAGAACGTGTTCGGACTGGAGCCGGCAACCGTCCGAGTACGGGAAGTCCGGATAGGACGCGCAGAACGACGAGCGGCGCGCCGTCGGGCCAGAGAGCTCAGAGCAGTCGATGAATCCGTGCAAGGCGAACCGGACACAGCCGCTTCTGAAGAAGGTACAAACGTCAATGTCAGCATAGGCGTCTCTGTATCGTCATCGACAACGACAACGACAACGACCATATCTGCGGACGGGGCTCCCGGTGGTATAACTGCGACATCTTCACAGGCTCCGTCAGAGACGGTAACGTCTGTTGAGACACCACATTCGGCGGTTGTTTCCCCGACCGAAGAGCTGGTCGCCCTTGCTACAGCTCAGATGGGACCATACACGACTTTCCAGCAGCTCTCCTTTGCCCCCAACTTCCCATTGGCCGCCATTGCGGACGATTACATCATTCCACCGACGTATCCCGATTTCTTGCAATACCGTACGGAACACGAGCCCGAAGTCAACGGCAATAGTGATGTGGATCTGGCCCAAGTGCAATTCTCACCACCAGGCTTGCCTCAACCCATCCCCATGCCTCCATCGAGATGGTTCTACCGTGATCCCAAGGGAATAGTTCATGGTGCGTATCCTGGTACCGATGGCCCACCGGCATCCTTCTTACACCAATCCTCGTCAGGCCCGTGGAAGACTTCACTGATGCAAGCATGGTACCGCGATGGGCTGTTGCCTCCCGATCTTCCCGTCCGGCGCGAGGAAGACGATGAATATGTTGTGCTCAAGGATCTTCGTCAGCATTGTGTCGATCCCACCCAACCCTTCGGCTTGTCAACCACGACTAAAGCCTTCGCGGCGGAGACTGTCCCAATCACCTCGGATGGAAAACCTCTACTCTCTCCGATCTCTCTTCTCACACAGCCGAAGATCTTCGGCCCTCCTGCACTGTTCTATTCGTCGCGCGGTGGTCACAGCACTGTGATTGTTGACGGGCGGGGAAGGTCTGTTCTGAAAGGTCGGCTCATGTGGAGTTCGGATGACCAGGAGGACGAAGCGGTCTCCGCGCGGCTTGGTGACGTCAAGCGTCTAGAGGCCTTCGATGTGGAAGATCGATCCGTGCTTGTCGCCATGCGCCAAGGTGGATTGGAAGCTGTCGACCTTAGCGATGCCCTACTCCGCCCTGCGGACGCGTCTAGGACTGCGTTGCCGCACTATAACCCATCACATTCACAGATCAATCGACGAGCACCCTTCATCTGGAGAATCGGGATGCCTGTTTCGTCTCCGTCATCTGCGCCAACTGCTCTTGCTCTGTCGAAGCCGTCTCAAGGGCGGGCATTAGGCCACAAGAAGAACGCATCGCATCCAGCCAAGTCGCATGGTCGCGCAGAACTTAGTGGTGGTGCGGACGCCGATAGCGACCCCATCCGCGACGAAGTGATTTTCTTGGGGCGCCAGCAGGACAACATTTACCTCTGCGAACGCAACGCGGGTGCCTTCCGAATATTACGGCTCTGCCCTACTAATCGCGTCTGAATGGTTTGAGTGACTTGCATCTGGACTACATTCGGCCGGACACCTATTTATGTAGATATGCACTTCTCGTTGCTCTATAGCCCTATTCGTTCTGAAATCGTCCTCTCTTTGATCTTGAATTTCACATCCACGAGCATGTCCGACCGTCACCCCGCATATGAAGCTTCGCATCTGTCGCTTGTGTATAGTTGCAAGTGTTACTATATTTCCATATTCATGTACTATGCAAAAGATACCGCCCACGTACACCAGTATGACTACATTCATGGAAATGTTTGAGTAGATTAGTACACGTATGATACATCGCTATAGCTTGGCCATCTCCTTGGCCATCCTCCGAAGGGACGTCTTCAGGATCTTCCCCGTCGACGTTTTCTGTAGTTGGTGATCAATAAATATCCAGGATCAGAGCAAAGATGGTGCAACGTACCGGCAGTTCGTCGACGATGGTCACCCACTCTGGCCTGGCAAATCCTGGCAGGCGTTCTTTCACATGCTCTTGGAGCGAGGCCGCGAATTCCTTGTGCCTTCCAGCCCATTTCTTCACCGCTTCTGGGCGCAACTGGACAAAGGCCATGGGACGCTCGCCCCACTTCGGATGTTCCCGGGCCACGACGGAGACTTCAAGGATGTCAGGATACGTCGCAAGCTCTGCGCTGCGCGTTAGCACAATGAGAACAGCAATATCGAGGTATGTACGCTCACCCTGCTCTATGGCCAAACTCGATGCATTCTAGATCCAACAGGCAGCGCGTGAGCGAGTGTACTCCAGGCGTAACATATGCATAGCAACATACCTCCCCGCCGGAGATGATAATGTCCTTGCTGCGATCCTGTATCGCAATAGACCCATCCGGATACCACACCGCCAGGTCCCCCGAGCTGAACCACCCGCCTCTAAAGGCACGCTTCGTCGCCTCAGGATCCTTGTAGTACCCGCTCGTGACGATGTTGCCCGCCATCGCGATCTCGCCGATGGTCTTCCCGTCCTTCGGCACGTCGACGAGGATGTCGGGCGACGCGTGCGAGGGATGGTCGCCGGGCGGGTAGACGACGCGCGTAGGGTGGGACGTCGCGAATGCGTGGCCTTGGCGCGCGGCGAGCTTGTTGCGCTCCTCTGGGGGGAGGTTTGCCCAGGAGTCCTGCGGGTAGCCGCGGGTGATGGGGCCATACGTCTGTCAGGTCATGTCAGTATGGGCGGGTTTTAGATTCGGGTCTGAAGCACCTCGCTGCAGGGATGCGACGGTGCGCCAAATCAGCATTTATGCCCGAATAATTGAAACTGATCAACGTACGTTAAACCGTAGACATGGACGGGTTTGATCCCTTTCTTCTCAAGCTCCGAGATGAGATGAGCAGTCGGTGCTGCTCCTGCGATGATCGCAGTGACAGGGTGCCCGAGAGATCTCGCGTCCGGGTGATTTACAATGGCAATCTGTCAACAATTATGGCAGACGTCTCCTCCATGCCAAAGAACATACCTCCACGGTCGGGGCGCCACAGTAATGGGTGACGCGCGAATGCAGCAGGTGCTTCCAGATAAGGCCGGCGTCCACTGTGCGGATTGTGACCTGTATGCTGGTGAGCGACGCTGGTCACCAGACATGTGTTGGAATCTCACCTGTGTTGCAAAGGCAAAGGTGCAGGCCCACGGATACGTCCAGCCAGCTGCATGGAACATCGGAAGAACCCTTCAGTGGATTGTCAGCAGCAGCACTTTGAACGAGAATGAAGGATGAGATACCATAGGTACGAAGAATATCTGTCCATTCTGCGGACATATGTGTAAGGACTTCGTTGGGCAGCTCAACGAAGATAACTGCTCACTGTGTTTCATAGGCATTGGCAACGGCCGCCAGATAGGTTCCTAGCAGCGACATGAATTCATGAAAGCGCTGAAAATCAACATCAAAAACGGACCTCTTAACGTCGTGAGCACGCCCTTCGGCTGAAAGCATGCGGAATTAATGATAAGTCAGTCTAGCCCAACATGCAGAGCGCACCCTCCCAGTTGTTCCAGAGCTGACAGTTCCATCAGTACATGACCGACTCCGAGGTGAAAGACACGCTCACGTGTAGTTCAGCGAGCATGGCTTGTTCTCGTCCGCATCCATGACGAGTCCTCCCCATCCTCTCTCCCGACTGAGGTGCCTACCAGAACTCAAGAACTGCTCATACGGGTCACTTGGCAGCCCCGTGTCCCGACAGACAATTACTTTGGCTTTGGCGCCCTTCGCGAGGTGCACATACTCATGGTCCACGAAGAGTATCTTGGCTCCGCTGTGCTCCAGAATATAGTCGACCTCCTGTTTCGTCAGGCGGATGTTGATTGTCGTGAGAATGCAACGCGCGGCACAGACGGCTTGAAGAGCATCTGTGAAGGGGGTCAGGCCTCCGTTCTAATGTGCGTACATTGACATCGCTGACCTGCTATCATTGGACTAGGGTTCATATATTTAGTCGAGCTCAGCAAGCAAGAGAGAGAATCGCAATGCTCACGAATTGGGAGCAATGACTGCTATTCGGTCGCCAGGCTCGATTCCTGCATGTATGAGCGCGTATGCGAGATTCTGGACACGTTGGGCCCTACACAATGTTAGGTAGGTGTGATATACGGCACTTAGAAAACTCACCAGACGGCATAGGTGTAGAAGACGGGGTGTGGAACATCAGCGTGCGCTAGAGCCAGCTTATTGGGGTATATCTGTGCTCCACGCAGTAGGAATGCCAGAGGATTCTGTCGCCTAATTGGTGAACATTCTATGAGTGATGAAGGGAACGTACCAAGGGATGTAAGTTGATGTGAACGCCGTCGGGGATCCGGAGTGTCAGTTCAGCGTTCGAAGGGGGTATGCTCTCCTGGGTCGGTCGAAAGGCGGCTTGTGCTGCGGCTGTCATGCTTCTAAGACCGCGATCACAGCTCGAGTAACAAATGCACGTACCGAAAGACATCTTCTCCAGAGATACGCTCAAGGATAGAAGAATGGTGGACAACAACTCAAGGAGGCCAAGATCTAGATATAATAATATAGTCCTGTCCCCTCGCCTTCCCCCGCACGGATTACCCCACACTCAAACCCCGCATTGCGACCCTTAGGGATTTCCATTATCCGGAACCGAGCTTGGCGTCTCTTTCGTCCGATCCTCGACATCGAATCTCGAAATCTCGCCCCAAGCCAATCCACAAGATGAACGGACGTATCACGAGGATGCCGTGGATGCCAGCGCGGGAGGACTATGAAGCTATCAACTACAAACTAGCGCTTCCGCAAGAATGCTGGAGCGTCAGCGCTTCAGCCCTGGTTATTTCGAATTATGTATCGACAAAAATGTCCCAGCTGACCTTACCAACCGATGGCTACATGAAAACATGTGAAATCTAATAGAATTTACGGCATACCTATCGCAGAGGAAGCAAGGTTAACAGGCACGAGTGACAAGGTGTGAACATAGACTGGAAGCCATGCTACCACGTCACAGACAGGATAACAATCCACGCGATGGCACTGGCAACTTTGCTGTCCACAAAGGCATGCCATCCGTAATAATAACTCGGACACACGCGGGGACGGGCAGAATAACTTGAATCAATCAAGGGTTGGAGTCGTCTGGCGGTGAATCGCCAACGCAAGGATGACCTTTAGCCATAACAAACACCTTCTATCTGTCCAGAGATTCTAGCCATGCTAAAAAGAGGGCAACAATGCTCTGCTACGTTCGATCCTGGTAACTGGGGTAAGGTTCTGTCCATTTTCAGGAGCATACCTACGTCTACCAGCATGCTTGACAACAATTTCACATGAATGTGAAGATGCAACTAAAAGCTGCTGAGCAAAACGGAGCACACACCTGTGGTTTAATAAGAGACACCACGATAGACACTAGTCGCATCTGAGAGGCTTGATGAAACAAGGATTCATGAATGCGGGAGGTCGTCATTGACGGTGGACGTCGGCAGGAAGAGGCGCCACGCGGGCCGAAGAGGCACTGCTGCCACAAACAAACGGGCAAACTGTGCAATCCACTCGAGCTCAGGCGCTTCCAGTCGTCACCATCATCCCTCCTTGTACTCCGTCCTAGCTCTCCTCCTGTACACTCTTCCCCTCACGTTGACATGACAGACGCAGCTTCGGGCTCTGCAGCGGACAAATCTGTCCAGGTGAAACTCGTGTTGCTCGGTGAGTGGCTTCACGTTCGTGGCGGCAGGGCACTTTCGTTTCTGCCACCATCATTTCCTATCCTTACGTGTTTGACCTCACATGCTAACGATATTTCATCTCGTTCTTAGGAGAGGCCGCCGTAGGCAAATCGTCCGTGGTTCTGCGATTCGTACGCATCTGTACCCATATTAGGGCGTGTCTCACCTGACGCTCCTCCAGGTATCCAACGAGTTCCAAGCCAACAAGGAGCCCACCATCGGCGCCGCCTTCCTGACGCAGAAATGCCGCCTGGAGGACCGTGTCCTGCGCTATGAGATCTGGGACACCGCCGGCCAGGAGCGCTTTCACTCCCTCGCAGTACGTCCCCGCTCCTCGCTCGCTCCGGCTCGCGCCGACCATCCTTAATCAGCCCATGTACTACCGCAACGCGCAAGCCGCGGTCGTGGTCTACGACGTCACGAAAGCCTCGAGTCTGGAGAAGGCGAAGACGTGGGTGAAGGAGCTGCAGCGGCANGCGAACCCTAACATCGTCATCGCGCTCGCCGGCAACAAGGTCGACCTCGTCCAGCCGTCGCCGGCTGGAGCCTCGGCAACGCGTGGCTCACGCTGCTGAGCCCGGTCATGTTCAGCGCGATCGGCGAGAAGACGCTGTACGTCTTTGGCGCAGTCAACGTCGCGAGCATCCCGCTCGTGTGGGCGTTCTACCCCGAGACGGCGAACCGCACGCTCGAGGAGATCGATCTGCTGTTTGCATGCCGGAGTCCGTTCACGTGGGATCAGGAGCGCAATTTTGCGCGGCTGAAGTCGGAGCGGGCAGCACGAATGGACGGCTCTACTATGGCAACAGAGGCTTTGGTCGATGACGATCGCAAGGGTGATGCGTGAGTCAGGGATGGCATGCTTGGGCCACGGCTGGTAGTATAGCCTGAAGGCCCACCCTATACTGTGAATGAGAATGTTTTTATCACTTTCACCATGCAGGCAGGATCTAGCAGTTCCATGACGCGTTGCTATCGTCTTGGAGTGGGGCAGCATGCAGTACCAACATCCGGGATAGAATAAGTTTGCCAGACTCCATGCCGAAATTGTGATCATAACTCGGTATACAGGATACGAAACACATATTGATCGACTCCGACCATCCAAGAGACACCGTTCCTATGAATGGACATGAGCGTTCGAGGCAGTGAACGACAAAAGCAACTTGGATTCTATGGGCAGGCTGTGTCCTAGGAAAATAAAACGTAAGTTTTCAGATCGTCGCATCGCCTGGCGGTCCATGCTTGGTACTCCTGTGCTCAGCGAGACGGTTCAAACTTTTGACATATCCGTGTCCTTGGATCAAAACAACAATTGTTGTTATGAGAACGCTGCTGACCTGGTGACAAAAGCGATGTCCATGGAAGTCAGACCTTCGCGTTACTCAGTGGAACACGAGCAGTCATATTCCTGGGCACACAGAAAAACGTCCAACATTACCATGTCCATAAAACANACGAGGGCCCTCGCTAANGGGAGCTTACAAGAACGCCATCAAATTGTCATCAAGACAAAAGAGTCGCCATAACATTGAATTATGCTGGGGAGTCATCTAGTGTTCCTGTCCTCGGCATGGCACTTGAAATCATTCTCAATAAATCTTTTTCCATTGAAGCAGNACACATTGTCACGAGAACGGAAGGTACGACTTGAGGATGGACCTGAGGAAAGCAATGCCAACATCGAAGATCAGACTTCCACTTACTGTTGTACGTACGCAAGGACTACGCATGGTATTCCTATGCACATCNCAAAANGTTCAGCACATTCATGTCCCCAAAACAAAACATTANCAAGATAACGAAAAGCNCTCTCCGACGNCATTGCTGGAGGCTGGAGGCTGGACAAAGAAGCAAGACGCGAGGCGCGCGACGCGTACGGCATGACACGGTCACGTGAAACAGAACCACTATGACGCGTTGGCTGGCGGGCCGTCGTCCGTTTGCCCACGACCCGTGCTCACTCCTCGCTCTCGACTCAGACATCCCCCTTCTGAATCTCACAACGCTGAAAGCCAAGGCCTCCGCTTTCCAGAACACAACACACTGACCCCCAGCGAACCCCTTCGACTTCGGAATGCTGTCTGACAGTGGCGTTCTCTGCCTGGCACGCACCCCCGTTCTGCAGTCTGGCCCGCCTGGCAGCTTATCTGCATTCTGTGCTCTGGCGCACAGATCACTGTTCCGGCGCACAGAACACTCCAGGGAAACCATCGCCAGATCCGAGTCCAGGATCTAAATCTAAACGCCGGAGCTGCGTCCCTTCCCTCGCCCCTTCGCAGTCCCGATAGAAGGCGTCGGAGTGCCCAGTATCTCGATAGGTCCCTCTTGTCTCCCCCAGCCCGTCACGCGCGCTGAATGCTGCGATGCTAGCCTGCCTCGTTCCGGGCTATGCAGCAGCTGACCCTGCCCGCCTGGAGACCAGCAAAGCGGATCGGCGTCGTCCCAGCCCGGCCAAGCCGCTTGCGTGCTCTGCTCTGTCGCCCTAGACGTCGCGGCGCNTGCTGCGCTGCAGTCGCCTGGACAGATGGAAGCCCATCCGCTCCGACGTGTACAAGCAGCTGACGCGCAGCCGCTCGCGGACCAGAAACACGGATCGGCGACTGTACCCCGGGCCCGTAGGTGCTGCGTCGCGCCGCTGCAGCGTTGAACGGACGAAGCCCTCCGCCCGGCGAAATTGCCTCGACGATTCTCCATGCGCCCTGCGCGTTCCACGGATGCGCATTAGGCTAGATGCGCACGCTACGTGCCCCCACGCCAGGGCCATCCACAAGCCGGACACCCCGCCCACGTTCCCCCCGTCACCCGGAGTCCTCGACCGGCGTTTACGCCGGCTGCACACAGCTCCCGCGGTGGCCCCGAAGCACCCATTCATCTCTGCCTTGGTCAGCTGCCGATGCGGATTCTTCCTTCCTTCCCTCGTCGCGCAACCCTAACCTCCGGCCTGTCCTGCGCCCTGAGCTATTTCCGTGGGCGGACGCACTCGCGCCGCCGAGGCAGGTTGACATCATTGTCTGTGCAGCCTGACAGATGAAGTTCTTCATCTTCATCCCCGCCATCCCTCGCGCCCTGCCCTCTCGCCTCGCCCGCGCCGTAGCGAACGAAGCCGCGGCGTCCCGCGTCCCCCGCGCATGCGTGCCCCTCGAAGCTGCAGCGATATGCAATTGTGACGGTGGCGGCCGTCCTGCCCAGCTCCCCCGCTGCGAGGCGCNGTGCTGCCCTATCACTCCGCTCAGTCTCGCCGCCTTCTGGCCTTCTATCTCAGGGCTGCATGAGTTCCGGACGCAGACGCCAGGCTATCGAAGCACGCTTTCGACATCCCTGCTGTTGATCTTCTGTCAGGCAGCCTGTGCACGCTGACAGCCCGTGCCTTTCGCCGCCGCGCTGAGCAGGTCGCGGTCACGTGTGCCCGGCTGTGGGTCCCTGTCCGCCAGTAGCCGTCACC